>JANJGK010000046.1:4063642-4076142 GCA_039081455.1 Macrobrachium rosenbergii | reverse complement strand
TATAATTTTCATGAATTTCTGCAAATCCTAATTTCAACTTTCATTTTTCTGTCAACATCCTGCTTTGAGTATTTTATAACAAATAATGAAAACATGTCACAAAATGCATATTTTTCATAAACTTACAAAACTGATGAGCATCGAGTCAACAGAATTAAGTATAAGTGTGTAGGAATGACTGAAAAACAAAAAAAATAAAATTTTTAATAAATCTGATTATGTATAAAATTTTTAATCGTAATTTTCATTGAAAATTCAGTTTTTCGTTTGACTCTGTGCAAATACATGGTGTCTTTTTTTTATGAAAGACAGTCTCAAGAACAATACTTTTATCAAGATATAATTCATTCTATCTCTACAGTACCACATCACGACACAATTCGGTTTTTGCATTTAACTTATAATCTCGAATATTGAGTAGAGATGCTTCCTTATCAAAAATGGGCTATTTCATTTTATCCCAATACTTTACAATACCGCGGGCGTTCATTTACAAAATACAACAATGAAACTCAAGAAAATTAAATGCATAAAAATGCCTTTCGCAATCTGAGGCATTATGATTGCATCCTAATGTTATGATGTATTCTTTAGCAAAACGCGCTACATCTAATACACTGTCTTACAGATGTTTAAGGCAGGAATAACATGTTTATATTAAAAATATGCAAATTTGTATGACACTTACATCGTCTTACTAAAACTCACTATAGCAATATTTTGAAAGAAAACTTTATCTCCACTTGAGTGGGCTCCTCTTCACTCACAAAACAACATCAGTCATATCCTAAACTTTCGGGTTATATTTAAAACAATAACTGAATGTCATCAAGAGACAGCTGTTGGTCTAGAAAGGATTATTATTATTATTAATCGGAAACTGTAACATATAAGACCGCCGAAAGCAAATGCTTTCTTTACAAAAATTTCGTCTTCGGGAGAGATGCCAGATTGCATAAAGAAGAGAGAGAGAGAGAGAGAGAGAGAGAGAGAGAGAGAGAGAGAGAGAGAGAGAGAGAGAGACTTTTCTTCCACGCACGGTCGGCTTCCTTTCATATTTTCAGAAAGCCTGGGAAACTTAAGGGTCATTAACTGTTCCAGATCATTAGCATCCACTTAACGTTAAATGCTGACGCCGAATCCTAAGCAAGAATAAAAGTATTAAAACGCCTTCACAAACTCATAACTTCTTTTTGAGTTTGGAAGAAATCTGCTACATAGTATTCAACGTAATGTCAGTTAAACTCTATCCCATGTTTCTCTCTCTCTCTCGTTTCCACATGCGCATAAACTTACACGCACACGCTCACAAATGCACACAAACACATACATACACAGACACACACACGCCTAAATACATTCTTGAAATGTGTTTGCGCAATACAACACAGCAGTGGTAAGAAATTCCCCTTCAATCTTTGACCCATAAGTATGACCTTGACTCCGTCCTGTATAGTTCAAAATTTGTGGTCATCATCAATTACTATTGAACTTTCGGCTTGTAAGTATGGCTTTGACCATTTGATCCAGTGCATATAATGCTGAATCTTCATCACATATGGAGAAGTATGTATGAAGTTTGCAGTAATTATCAGAAAACTAATTAAAATGATAGAACTTTAAATAAGTTCAGGTTTATCGGACGAACGAGCATCTAGAGAGAGAGAGAGAGAGAGAGAGAGAGAGAGAGAGAGAGAGAGAGAGAGAGAGAGAGAGAGAGAGATAAAACACTAGATGCCCCGGATGGTAAAATGGGGAAATAAATATTAATTAACTGTTAAACATCGTGGCTTACTGATGAATACATTTGTTTATCTATTTGCCCATCTACATCCAGCTCTAAATTCTCATTGTCGTATATTTCCGTGTGCTCACAGTACTTAATATGGAGATCTAAAATTCTAGTTTGAGATGGTTGTCCACAAACCTGGAATATGCAGACCCCGATCAGTATCTGCTGCTTTGTGCTTTGACAGACACTGGCAGGTTTACCAGTTGTTACGACCTTACTTATACTGCGAGACAAGGACATGTGATCTGACTTTTAGCTTGACCTATCACTAACAAAATTCATTCTGTATAATCATAGAAACACACAAACACACATACTGCCTCAGTGCCTCAAGCACATTCGCAATGTATTTACTGTGAATACAAACATTGCCTCGTAACCAGACGGTGAAGCCATGGGGACCTGCTGTCTGCATTAAAAATGATCATATCACTTGCTGAAAATGTCGTTGTAACCCCATATAACTTGCCATCAATCACTAAATCACTCACTTACGCCATATTTTTATTCTGAGTAATTATGCTTCAATATTTATTTATTTATTATTATTATTATTCCATGACTTTATGAACTACTTTTCATCCTTTGCAAATGAGTCCTGAAAATCAGTTATTGTAATTACCATATGAGTACAGATCAGTTTATTGAATGAAAGTATTGATTAATCAAACTCACACCATATTCGTATTTCGAAACGAAACTTTAGCGCTGGACTTTACGAAATTTTGCTCCGACTTCTCTTCTCTGTTCGGGTTTATCCGGTGTAGAGAAAACTCACACAGCTACGAATTTAATGCCTGTGCAAGTATGTTTTATAGAAGATTAATTGTTTCTTAATGAGTATTGGCATAACCTGCAGGCAACGGGCTCTTAAGGGCATATGAGGATTTTCCAAAAAAGCGTCAGCGACACAATCATAGTCAAATCAGCTCACAGCTGCGATTCAGGAGCAGAATGCAAATGTCATCAGCCTCCACGAGACAGCTCGCGTTACGTCCCTTGGTTGCAGTCTCGGGAAACATTGTTGGCGGAAATGGCGCAGAGGAACTGGGGAACACCTCATTATTTTGATTTATTTGTGGATTTCCTTTCTGGAAATCTGCGAAATTCAGATGTTTTAAGTGCAATGCCATAGACAGTTCTATTTTATGTACTAAATAATTTCATGGGGAATTTGTTTTAGATATTTTACAGAACAAAGGTTCTTCCCTGTCTGGTTGTGATCAGGGTTCGAGAGCCATTTCCTCCGATTCAGGAATTACAGGCGATATCACACAAGCCGTTTACATTGAAAGGCAAGGGTGATATCATCACGTGACGCATGACTTAGCGGAGAATACAGTAAATCTGATAATTGAATAGGCTTACGGCTTGTAATATCAGATTACTTCTTCATGAGAGCATCGGAAATAATTCCTTTGATTAATTATAGCTGTCATAACTGTTATTACAAATGATAATTGCACGGCTAGATTATGAAAGTTGAATCTGAATTATTATCATCAAATGAAAACTGACGATGAAAGTCAATTACGCACGGAACAATTGTCTGAAATCGCGCTGATAAGGGTGACGTGGCGAGATTGTTTATGTCTGTTGACGTTCAGAATAGAGTCATGCTATTTTTTTCCTAAGTAATAATAACTAGTGAATGTAAGTTAAAAATCTACATTTGCTTTGAATAACGAGCACACAGACAGATAGTCAGATATGCGCGCGCGCGCACACACACACACACACACAAACAAAAATGGCCTAAGTGTCAAAATTCAGTAACACACTTCATAGATAATATTTCTCTTTCTCTGTCCTTGTGTCTCTCTCTGTTTATCTGCTTTTCATCGCAGGTGTTTTCAGACTCATTACGTTATTTTACGAGGGAAGCCATCGAGTTTCAGTGGTAGTAGTGAATGAAATATATGCAAACATCGTAAGACCTACTCTACCTCTGCAATATTCGCTAATACTAATGCTACTTATTGCAGGCACACTCGCAAATGGGGGTTGGGTGTTTAGTCTTCCATTACCTTTTTCATTTGAAAATATAAAAAAAAAAATATTGCATTAATATTGAAACCAACCTTGCATGAAACAGTGTGGTAAGCTGTGTAATTTATGTGGTCAGACTGAATCATTTACAATAAACTTCTAAGTAGGGACATTTAAAGTCTATAAACCACACGCGTTATCATTAAACAAAAGTTTTATTGTCAAAGCTCCTAAAATACTCGGTGAAACAGCCTTCAAGCTTAAAGAAACTTATTATTCTATGTTGACATTTCTTTTAGGTAAGAAAAAGAACGCAACGTCGAGATTATGCATAAGAATTCAATAAATCATTAGTTACGATGAAAGTTTAATACTGGTTATTGCATTTTAAATCACATGCATTATGTCTCTTGTTAATGATTAACTTACTGGGGTATTTTTCCTATTTTCCCTATCTGTTCACATATACTGTATATACCGTGTATATATATATATATATATATATATATATATATATATATATATATATATATATATATATATATATATATATATATATATATATATAATCAGAAAGCTACAAACGTCCTTTAATATCCAATTCGCTCTACCTCGGAAATAATATATTTTCATATATGTTACCGAAGGGGAATTTTTTAGTTGATAATAAGTCCACCGTCCCGTGGGGTCGAACCAGCGACGGACGAGGACTCAGGACTACAGGAACGCACTAACCCAGTCGGCCGACTGGGTTAGTGCGTTCCTGTAGTCCTGAGTCCTCGTCCGTCGCTGGTTCGACCCCACGGGACGGTGGACTTATTATCAACTAAAAAATTCCCCTTCGGTAACACATATGAAAATATATTATTTCCGAGGTAGAGCGAATTGGATATTAAAGGACGTTTGTAGCTTTCTGATTGTATATGAATCACGGTGATGTGATAAATAATCATATATATATATATATATATATATATATATATATATATATATATATATATATATATATATATATATATCACACATTACCACAGGTGAAAAATAAGAAACGGGGTGTAGGTCCTGACCGGTTTCGACTTTATTTCCAAGCCATTGACGAAGGACTGATACAGAGTGTGAGAAGTCACAAATATATATACTACAAGAACAGTACTGACGAACATACACAACCGTTAGAGGCTCCATATCCCCACTCAGGCCGGTGTCGAGGTAGGAGTGGCCTTTAAAACTCATTTGGCTAAAAATCACAATAGACTCTCAGGGGACATTGCTGATAAACAGACCATACCCCACCTCAGATCCACACCTGACAGGTGTCATGGGGGCGGAGTTTGGAAACTCATTAACATTACTACTTTGTGAGTAAAATTTACCATTAAATTCAAATTTACAATATTTTACACATAAATTTGAATTTAATGGTAAATTTTACTCACAAAGTTTTGGTATGGCAATGGGAAACCCTCTATCCCCAGTGTTAAGTAACTTATATATGGAATTTTTTGAAAAGAAGATATTAAACAACATAATCCCACGTAATGTAACATGGTTTAGGTATGTTGACGACATAATTTGTGTATGGCCAGGGAACCAAGATGTAAAAAACTTTTTTGCTAAGTTAAATCAATTAGTACCATCAATTAAATTCACGATGGAAATGGAAAATGATGGGTGCTTACCGTTTCTGGATGTCCTCATACGAAGAAATAGTAGTGGGTTTAAATATAGTGTGTATAGAAAACCCACTAATATTTCTTCCTATGTGCATTTCTATTCTGGACAAAGCAATAAGGTTAAAAAGTCAGTGTTTTCATCTATGTTTTTAAGAGCATTACGGGTATGTAGCCCTGAATATATTGATGATGAAATAGATAAGATTAGGAATGCAGGCAAAAAATTGAAATATCCTGATAGTGTATTAAACAGTGCATTTGAAGCGGCAAAAAAGACTATGTATCAAAACCAGAAAGAACCTTACAACACAAAAAATTTGCTTGTTCTGCCTTATAATAATAGTATGAAAGATATCCCTCATCTTCTTAAGAATTTTGGTGTTAATGTCGCATTTAAGAACAATACAACAATGAAAAATGTACTTATCAAGAACTCCCCAGACAATATTAAAGGGTGTGTATATAAAATCCCGTGTAAGTCTTGTGACAACTTTTATATTGGCCAAACGGGGAAAGCACTGGAAAAAAGAATTGAACAACATAAGAAATGTGTGAGATATGCACAAGGGAACAGTGGTATATTTGTACATGTTAGTGAGAACAATCATGCTATCAACTGGGAAGGGGCAAAAAGGATTGTATATTCTAATAATGCACTGGAAAGGAACATCATTGAATCTAGCTTCATAAAAGAAAGTTACAACCATAATATGAATATCAGTCAAGGGATGTATAAACTTGATCCTTTAATATCAAAAGAAATTTGTAAATTGTTTAAACTTTAAGGTAGGCAGTAGAGATATATGAAAATAGGATTATCATATTTGTAAACACAGTACGAGGGTAGTAATGTTAATGAGTTTCCAAACTCCGCCCCCATGACACCTGTCAGGTGTGGATCTGAGGTGGGGTATGGTCTGTTTATCAGCAATGTCCCCTGAGAGTCTATTGTGATTTTTAGCCAAATGAGTTTTAAAGGCCACTCCTACCTCGACACCGGCCTGAGTGGGGATATGGAGCCTCTAACGGTTGTGTATGTTCGTCAGTACTGTTCTTGTAGTATATATATTTGTGACTTCTCACACTCTGTATCAGTCCTTCGTCAATGGCTTGGAAATAAAGTCGAAACCGGTCAGGACCTACACCCCGTTTCTTATTTTTCACCTGTGGTAATGTGTGATAAATGAATCACGTACAAAAGTGATAATAATCATATATATATATATATATATATATATATATATATATATATATATATATATATATATATATATACATACACACATTCTGTTACTTCATACGAAGGCAGTTTCTCCTGGAAGTCCTATATGGAAGCCTTATCTTCCACCACAGTCACAGAAAGAACCGTAATTCCACGGACCAGGAAGATAAAGAACCGCGTCAGGAATCTCAGCTTCTTTGGAGAAAGCAAAGGGATCTGGCACCTTCGGAAAGAATCCTTTGCAGATGGCATGTTTTAGATGCTATTTTTTTTATTTTCATTTTTAAGAAACATACGACACTAGGACGACACATCTTAATTTTCGTATCAGGGAATACACGGAAGCAATGAATAAATATGTGACATTTCCCTTTTAGACAATAATTTGCTTTTAAAAATATTCTGTTTTATCGGAAGATTTTTTTTCATAGTTGATTTTGAAATGCCAGAATACATCATATCGTAAATGGTGCTTTTCGTGTACTATGTACGGTGAATTACTTTTGCTGTAATTAGGGAAAGAATACAGTAATTCGAAATTCTGTTTTTCCAAAGGGGAAAGAAAACTAGTCCCAGATTAATAATTACACAGAGCTTCCAAAAACTTAATTAATTTGCAAGATATTAAGAAGTGCTTTGTTATCAGTAGCCCTAAAGCAATAATCTGATATCGGTTTGTGGAGGAAGAGGATTATTTCATGCATTGAGGGGAGTGTTTTTCGAAGCTCTTCATTCTCAGTTATTTTAGCATAAATTAGAGAGAAAAACATTAGAAGAGAAAAACACTGCCAGGAGAGTCTTCTAGTTTTACCTCTGATGAATTATTGGAAAAAAATTATTGATCGTGTGTTTTTTTAATCACTGATACAGTCACGAAAACTACGAAGCTTCCAATACATAAAACGGGCTTTATCTTTTGGAAAAATAACATTTCATATCAGTCATTCAATAAACTTTTTAGTCGCATGAAGAAAAGCGAGATTATCTGATATCTCATCGAGGCTCATTTGGGATCCAGTATTCTGGCTTCATTTTCACGGTAATTCTCATACTATGAGTTTCTGGTTCAAAATTATTATTTTCGTGAAATTTCCCGGACGTAGAATTGACGCTTACATGAAAACTTCAGTTCCTGAATGATTCAGGTTTCGTTAAATTTCTAAGTCCTAAATTATTATATCTTTCTGTCCATGTTTAATTTTAATCAATATCAGACTTTTTCCATTTTAAATATAAGAGTCTATAATCGAGTGTGAGATTAAGTGGTTGACATTATCCCTTTTCCTTCAAGCAGCAACATGACACGAATTTTACACACTCTAATTACAATTTACACGAACCTGCAGTACAGTTTTAAATGATGAATCACTATAGCTCGTGATTATCTGCTGAAACTGAAAATCTAGAAATGTATACTCATTCAATTTGGCGAAGTCTTCACCCGTCTCATGACAGGAACCTGTATAACTATAGAAATAAGATTCCTCAAAAATCTTTCTCTTTACTCATAAAAAAAGAACCTTTGCTCCAAAGGCCCCTTACTCCCACAGGTTACCTTCATCTATAAATAAATAAATAAATAAATAAATAAATAAATAAATAAAAAATTGCACTTACTAACGGACGGTATAGAAAATTCTTCGGTTACTTTACTTTGAAATCTTCCCGTGAACAAATGTTTCTTTAACACTGAGTTGCACAGAAAAGACAATCGAATCACCACATTTCGTAAGTGCAAGGGAGTTACAACGCCAACTTGGTGTCCTTTTCTAGGGCAGATTCGAAGATAAACAAGACCAAAGGATAAAGGACTCATGTAAGGATGTCATTTGGGGGCAACTTATCCATGAAGGAAGCGACAGAACCTCCTGTCTTCTAAAAGACAGAAAGTTATAAGACTTAAGAGAAAACACAAGCAGGGAGGACGTTCCAAAACTTAGCACGATAGAGAAACTAATATTTTGTTGGAACTTCAAAACCATACAGAGAGAGAGAGAGAGAGAGAGAGAGAGAGAGAGAGAGAGAGAGAGAGAGCAATGCTAGCTCTTCCTTGTCTATAGAACACGGGATAGATATAACATAAGTCTTCCAGATAAACCAGAATTTGAACGATTCCTCTGCAATAAGGAAGTGGTCTTAAGTGATGGAAGAATTGGCCTGATATATACATAACCTTATCATTATCAGTGTTTGTCAGTTAGCAATGAAATATCATTGCAATATAAAACCAATAAGTATAATCAGAGCTGATACAGCACGCCTTAACTTCTACCCAATACGCTATTAGGAAAAAATGGTTCATAAATTTCACACTTTTATTTGAAAAAAAAAACGAGTCACTTTTTCATCAAATTTTTCCAGTTAAAAAGTCCGTTAAAAACTGTACCTGGCATTAGAGTTCTGCGGGAAAAAACAAAGGCTTCTCACGTCCAGAATATAAAAGTAATTCCATTAAACGCTCGCTCCGTTAAATTATATCTTCCCCCGACCAAACATAACGAAATTATCAGAGGAGGTTATAAGCCGTAGGGGATGCTGGAACGACCCTCGTCAAGGAACACTCGAGCCCTATTAGCGTTGCAACTTCCCTCCGGAATTGTAAAAAATGTTGCAGATGCCCCACCAGGATATTTCAGATCATGAGCACAAATAATCTCACATAAACTTCGAAGAGGATCAGAACCGAGAGAAAGATGTCTTTAAACGCATCTTCTTCATAGAAGAGGTTTTGGAAGGTATACTGATATTTTAGACTGAGCATTAACACGCGCGCTATATACATACATACATACATACATACATACATACATACATACATACATACATACATACATACATACATACATATATATATAGCCTTTGTTTATGTAATATATATATATATATATATATATATATATATATATATATATATATATATATATATATATATATATATATATATGTATAGCCAAAAATATGATTTCATATAGAATTTACTGTACCTCGGAACGATTTAAACCCAAGGGAAATTTTATACTGGATGGTGCATCTGGCCCCGGCCAGGATTCGAAACTGATCCTTTGTTAAAGATACAGAGATAAACAGTCGACTCAGACTTCTTCGTCCGTGATCCTGCCTGGGACAAATGGACTCATCAACTGAGGCCCCTTGAGTCTGTCTCTCTAGTGAATTCGACAGTAACATTATTTGTGGCGTAATATTTGCGAGTATAAAAAGAGACCATATGTATAAGTGCCTAGAATTCACACCAACGCAAACACACACACATACATACATACATATATACACACATACATACATATGTGTATGTGTCTGTGCTTGTATGTGTGCGAGTATGTGCATTTGCATGCAGAGAGAGAGAGAGAGAGAGAGAGAGAGAACAGAACAAACCACCTAAGGTTGAAAAGAACACGTTTTAGCAGTGTTCCCCTTCCCATGGCAATGGGATATTCAAGTTCCTGGTAAACTCACTCTGCATTCACGACAAAACACCGGTCAGTTTCGACATCTCTTCCAGAAGGGTTTGGTATCTACCCTTGTCCGGCTCTCGATAACATTTATTGAATACCTACAAAACACTGTGCGGTCTTTCTAGCACTAAATTTCCGTCTCATATCTACTTCCGGCAAGACTTTGCAAGGATTATAAAATGTCAGGACAATAATTTAAGATGGATTTAAACAGGTTAGTCTTATCTATTTAACCCCAGAAGGAAAACAGTGTCAAGCCATTTCTGCTTAGGAAACTGTGTGATAAGAAACGAGTTTAATGATATTCCCAAAAATAATTAGCAAAATAAATGTGTTGTTTGCTCTGGCATCTAACTCAGTCATTTTCTTAGTAGTGTAAGATGGATCATATACTACAGTTTAAAAAGAAACATGGCATAATTTTGCTGTGCTCAATTTACTTAAAGTTCATTTCACCTGCGTTGATATTTAGCAATGACAGATCCATAACAACGTGATTTGCTGCTAGGCATATAATCCGTTTTAATGAAATTGCAGTCTGAAAAATCACTGAGGTACAGAAGTTCTATTCCATCAGTTGATAGAAGTGAATGAAATGAAACATAAACACTTGAAGTCATGTTGATTCCTGATAGGAATCTTCACAGAAAAATGTACAGTGCTCTAGATACTTCATATACTTGAATCAGACGAATAATACTTTTTTCCTTAGCTGATACCAAAGCGGTGAACTACCATTCCTTACCAAGCTGTTTTCAGAGGAAAGATCTGCAGACAAGTGCATAGCATTTCGATTATAAAAGGGAACTTTTAGAAAAATGCAGTTATTTAACCCACCAACATTCAGTGGCTGGCATGCTAGTGTCGAACAATACCGTGGGCTCTGTACTTGATTTTCTGTCACTAAAAAAAATATTGAACCCTTTCTGTAACTGCCTACTAAATGGCAACTGTTATCTTCATCTGGGCTAATTTTAACTGTCTTACTGCACAGTTATTATACTTCATACAACAGAGACCTAGACAGTAACGCATGTAAAACTTATTACTTCGTTAAATTATCGAATATTATCTATCTTAGATCATATGTCCAATAAAGATAACTTTTGAAGTGGACAATTATTTATTTTTGTATTGTAGCAAGTAAGTTTGAATTTAACGCAAAACTCGTCAAAAAGACTTAATACCCTTCGAGAATACATCGGCACGACGAATTTTTGTGAACTTTCAAAGGAGCAATTACTCTCGAGTGTTTTATGTCTATGTGTATTTATTTCAATGTGAATTCATGTTTTCCTAAAACATGGCAAACTAACATGAATCAAGATAATTTTGATGCATTGCGAATGTTGATTCCTGCAACCATAAACCCTGGCTTATAACTGTATAGAAAAGAATGATTTATTCCAGTGCAGAAGGCATTCAATACTCGTTCAGTTCAACGTGAAAAAATATCCTCACTTCATCAAAACAGTGGAAGCTAATTCTGAAACTGAAGTACTACATAATGTTATTAACAAACAATACTAGTTTTTTTCTTTCATGTGAATTAATAATAATAAAAAAATCTATTTTCAGTGAATAATATCAAATACATATTATGGCAAGTTTCATGGCGATTTAAAATTTTCAAGAGAGAATAGATAAGGGTTGCACGATGGTTACATCAGAAAGGGATATGACGTCACTTGGTCTGATTTTCTTTTTTGTCGGAAATGAGGCGATTAATATTCCCTTCGGAACAGAGGCACTTGGAGGAATGTTTACGCCCTTCACTCCTCCCTCCAACTTCCCCTCAGGAGATGGAGGGACGTGCCTGGCCCTCACAATCCCAAAGTACGAAAGAAGAAAAGGAAAAGATTCCATTCTGGTTCATTATTAACACTGAAACGTTCACAGACGTCATTCCCACTATTGTTGTTCCTTGCTTTTAAGTACGTTCCTATCCGCGATGATAGGCTGGGAATGAAAAGCACATTTTGCTCTCAATTAAATATTAGCTTCCAAATAATAGTTTTAATAACTGTGAGGGCATTGTTTATATGAGTGATTGTGAAAAGATATATTCTGCTTTGACATAGCATAATGAATAAGTTCTTTTAGGAAATGAAGTTCATAAAGAGAATACTGAATTATATGAAACAAACCTACCTAGAAAATATTACCCTAGATATATATATTATTAGTCTTTTGCCTGTTCATCATATTGCCCCATTATATTTCTTATATACGCTAATAAAATCATGACTGATGAATTTTAATAGACGTGTTACTTATTTGCGGTTATACAAAACAAATAAAGTAGAAATATGCATATTAGTAGCCCTTTTCAGGCACTGAAATAAAGCTTT
>JANJGK010000046.1:4016142-4058642 GCA_039081455.1 Macrobrachium rosenbergii | reverse complement strand
AGAGAGAGAGAGAGAGAGAGAGAGAGTCGAAGAAACTTCAGTTGATGTCATGTTTTCGGACAAGCCTTTCTTCTTAACTTTAAAGTTTCTACCAGTTTTTTAAAAGTAAAGGAAAAGTTCTTCTGTTGTAGTGTGTTCATTTCATACACCTATATTTTTCTCTTATATGATTTTCCCATTACTTAATTAACATACAAAATTCCTTCTCCTAAAAAAAAAAACTCAAAAGGGAATCGTGAATATTGATGTGTCTTAAAATTCCGAGATGAATTTGTTGTGTCTCTTAAGCCTATAGAACTCTGCAGTCAATACTTCACTCAAGAAATGAAATGTGAACTTTGCAGCAATCTCCGAGGTTGGTCTTATCAGGTCAAGGTCATATCCTGTTTCCTGAGGTGCATATTTATGTGCTTTACGTCTCCCGATAGACCAACTGAGTTCATAAGTTATTGCCTCAGCATTTCCAACAGGATCAGCATGAAACCAGAAGGCTCACTTCCCCTTGAATCTATAATTCCAGGAGCAGCTTTTATATATATATATATATATATATATATATATATATATATATATATATATATATATATATATATATATATATATATATATATATATATATATATATATATATATATATATATATATATAAACGTCCTTGGTGATAAAGGTTCATGGTCATTTTAAAATCAAAGGAATGAAAGAAAGACACAGATCATGAGTCATATAGAATTGTTTATTTGGAATGCTGGCTTTCACTTATTTCATTCATGCCTTCTGTTTCAGAGCTGCTTTCAAATAGTTCTCACGAATTATTCGAATAATGCAGCTGATGCTTTCATCAGGGAATCCTGCTTCCAAAAGTCACTGATAAGATAGCTAACGTCACGCTTGCATTGCGCATCACATCGCACAACCAGCGTTTGTGTGTGCTGAGGAGTGACCGTTCCAGTCTGAGTGTCTGGATGCTGATGTTTTCTCTTTCTTCCGACGGAGCTTTCAGCTTAATGTCTCCTTTTTGTTTTGTCCCCAAGAAAGGTTTTCGAATACCAATTAATATATTTAAAGTGATCGTGAGGATTTTGCATGTTTTGTAAAAGATATAAAT
This sequence comes from Macrobrachium rosenbergii, assembly GCA_039081455.1. Taxonomy (NCBI): domain Eukaryota; kingdom Metazoa; phylum Arthropoda; class Malacostraca; order Decapoda; family Palaemonidae; genus Macrobrachium; species Macrobrachium rosenbergii. The sequence continues at coordinate 4,057,537 of JANJGK010000046.1, read as the reverse complement.
ACATGTATCGACAAATCTAATTTCACACACACCCACAAACACACAAACACACACACACACACACATATATATATATGTGTGTGTGTGTGTGTGTGTGTGTGTGTATATTTGTGCCCCAGCCCTCACCCGCCTCAGACACTAAACGATACAAGGACTAGTCGACGGATTTGACCGAGATGTTTTTCAAATGCAAGTCGAGTTACTTCCAAGACATCGTTGAGATCTTAGAGTATAACAGATATCCTTAACATCCCTTACCTCTCTTCAGGCTCTTCCCTCCGTAGGGGGGTAGTACCGTCAGTGCACCTCGTCCGGTGCACTGTAGGCATTACTTAAGGTTCTTTGCAACATGCCTTCGACCCCTAGCTGCAATCCCTTTCGTTTCTTTTGCTGTACCTCTGCTTATATTCTCTATTTTCCATCTTACTGTCCACACTCTCCTAACAATTGATTCATAGTGCAACTGCTTTGAGGTTTTCCTCCTGTTACATCTTTCAAACCTTTTACTGTCAATTCCGTTTCAGCACTGAATGACCTCATAGGTCCCAGTGCTTGGCCTTTGGCCTAAATTCTATATTCAATTCAGTTCAATTCAGGCTCTTCCAGGGAACTACTATTCATTGACTTTATGAGATCATCGCCTATATACCATTGGTAGATGTGACAGCCTTTCTCGGGAGATGTGAAAAATGGTCGATACATAATAAATCAAATACATTAATGCATAATACAGTCTACAAGGGGTTTGATTTTGGCTACAACTAAAAAGTGGAATGGTTAGCATAATGCAGTTCTGGAATCTTCTGATCTCCAAATGTTTAAGCAGGGGGCAAATTCATTCCTGCTTTCTCCTGACATCTTCTGAATTTAAGTGTATCCGTTTTATTTTCTGTTCCCCATATTTATTTATTTTTTATAACAATTTCCTCTAAATTGTCTTTCTCTGCAGGATTATTTCCTTTGGGAGCCCTGTGGGGTTCACAGTCTGTTGACTCTGTTCCAAAGGGTTCTCAGATGAATATTGAACGAAATAAAAAGGAAATACAAGATTAAATACTGACCTCAACCTATACCATTTGTTCATTTCTGAGGGCTACCCGCTCGGAGACTTTGACAGTGCAATTTCGATGACTGTGTTCAGTCGGACGATGATAAATGTTATGAGAATAATTTGATCCTTTGTAGTTACATAATCACGTTAAGGAATACCTGATCTGTATATCTATTCAACGTCAATGGTAGGAATGTTAAATTAATTTGGGTTTTCTCTGTATGTTCCTAAAAACGGGAAAAGTTGGCAATATCAATTGTTTCTTGATAGTTTTATATACAATTTCGGCCAATAGCTAATGCTGTTATCATTTCATTTAAAACAGCAGGAGGTTATAATAAACACGAATAATAACCTCCTTTTCATTTACCAAGAAAGGAATTATAATTTTATCGCCTTAGCCTGCATCGCGAAGGTTTATCATAGTTTCTTCTCTCAAGGTGCAACATGATGTTGACATTCACATTTATTTAACCAAATTGGTTGGAGAATCTTATTTACTTTTATTAAGGTGAAGGATGTTGCAAATCCGTGGGAATAATTGTGTGAAGTCCACAAAAAATAAAATGGAAATTCAAATCCATTTACTCTCTTAATAAATTTCTATTTGAAATCTACTAGTCTCCTCATTCAAAAAATATTTGAAGGTAAAGGCATGGGAATAAATACCAGAGGGCTTTGTGACATGATTGGGAAAATTACTCTGCAAACATTTCAACTGCTATTTTTTTTATATCCTACTTGACCTACCCGGCTCTGCCTGGTATAACTCTGAATGACAACTGATAAATTTTCTCTCTCTCTCCCACACTTTTTTCTCTTTCTCCTCCCTAACAACCCCTCTACTCTCTCACTCTATCCGTCTCCCCCCACCTCTCTCTCTCTCTCTCTCTCTCTCTCTCTCTCTCTCTCTCTCTCTCTCTCTCTCATTCTTCTCCCTAACACCCCCTCTACTCTCTCTCTCTCACTTCCTCTCACTTTCACTCTCTTTCTCGCCATCTCTCTCTCTCTCTCTCTCTCTCTCTCTCTCTCTCTCTCTCTCTCTCTCTCTCTCTCTCTCTCTTCTCCCAAACACTGCTCAACTTTCTCTCTCTCTCTCTCTCTCTCTCTCTCTCTCTCTCTCTCTCTCTCTCTCTCTCTCTCTCTCCAACCTCCCCTGTCTCTTTCCCTCTTTCATCTCCCTAGCACCCCCTCTGCTCTCTCTCTCTCTCTCTTACACACACTTCCGCTACCTCTCACCCTCTCTCTCTCTCTGTCACCCCCTTCCCAACCCCCACCCCCTTTGGTGCATTGATGTCTTATCACTGCAGTATTCTTTTTCAAATAGTATGTCATACATATACCAAAATTAGATATGATAATTTTGTAAAGTCACTAAGTCTACGGGCATAACCAGCACTGTTTTCAAGGGCAGAACCGGTCCCACTTCAGGGAAGCCCTTCCCCCCACCATTGGTGCCCTTTGGTGCTAGTGATGTCTTACCCCTACAGTGCTGATATCTAGATAGTAAATCATATGTATATCATGTTTGGTTGAAATTGCTTAATGGGATTCAGAGTCATTGTGGCACATGCACACATACATCCACTTATATACTTACTTATATATACATACACACACACACATATTTATATATATATATATATATATATATATATATATATATATATATATATATATATATATATATATATATATATATATATATCCTAAACCTGGGAAGGGGACTTACCACAAGGGATGATGCAATCTGACTAGAATTCCATGGTTGGTAGAACATAGAAGGAAAGGAAATGAGCTGCAGGCTTTACTAGAAAGGGGAATTTTAGATAAACTTGTAGGATAACTAGAATCACATATACTTATAATAACACAAATCAGAAGATGGGAATAATTAGGACAGATAAAGGGGATCCTGTTGAAGCACTAAATTAAGACAAAATGATGATGACTGGATGCCGGGGATTTCACTTCAAGGGCACCATGAGTCAATTTGGAGTGGGTTTACCTCAGTAATGAAAGTACAATCGAAACAGGAGGATCCACAGTGAGAAAACTCCATCTGCAATGGTGAATGCATGCAATTAACTGACAAAATTAGCACAATTAAGGATTCAAGGATGCACTGATGGTTCCAACGGATCCTTGGGTATAATACTGTTGAATTCACTTATGAACATAAATACTAACAAGGTCAGGAAACATGGGAAATGGAATATCAAAAGAAAACGACTATGTGACTGGCAAAACTTGAATTCCTGGCACTTTACCTTGTGTCGGAGAGATTGATCCTTGTAGATGCGACGATGATAGTGGGGGGTATTAAGGGAACTGGCACTGGAAATATACTGGACTGGAAGTCAGCCACATGGTTTGGGAGATGGCTCTTAGGGAGAGGAGCTCAAAGGGTAGTAGGTGTTAGGTCTGTGTCCAGTGTTCCTCTGAAGTTGCGTTGGTCCTCTTATCCCTTTGCCTAGATTAATTTCCTATTCTTGCAGGAGTCATCCATTTTCTATCGTGCCGTCTGACCTCGCTTTTCACTTTGTTGACCGCATGCTAACATGCCAGTCCCACATGGATGATCTCGTGTCATGTGATTGCCCAACTTTCTCCTTTGGTGTGCGGGCCAGCTGTTCCGGATTAGTGCCTCCTGTGTTGCTAACTCAGGAACTCCCTTAAGTAGTGCCTGGGACGATCATACAATTGAGGCTTTTCTCCAAGTGCAGTGAAGTGACCTGGAAAGGAGTTCTAACGCAGTCACGTAGTCTAAGCAGGGAATGAAAAGACTGCCAAAGGAAAGAATAACAGGAGTTTTATAGGAGAAGCAAATTCTCTGCGACCGACTATTAATGTCGGCAGTGATATGAAATTATTTTACTTTAACATCTTTGAAAATGATGTTCTTGAAAGGAGAGTTGGCTTGGAAAGAAGTGTCCCTCATTGCAATTCCCCCAACAAGTTGACATATCGCACCTTAGATTGGGTGAGAATGTCTACAAGCAAGACTACTTTACTTTACTTTAACATGTGCTCTGTAATTTCCCTTTGTTACTCTAATTTGCTTAAAATTAGTATTTCTGCAGTTAATATATAACTGCAAGTTATTTCACTTCAGTGTCAGTAATTACGTTATCGCAAAATAGAGTTGCTGCGTGGTTTAAATGACTTAGGCAATGTTTGTTATTAAGCTAAAGCAGTGTAGTTAGCAAAATATTAAGCAAGTATTTCATGGATGTATATCTCATGACTTAATGTAACAATGTAAGATTAAGGTTACCAGCTTGTTACTAGAGTAACATCTAGATTTAATCATGCACTGAAATATAGGGCTAACTGTGTTATGCAGTCATGTGGTTAGTTTGCCTTGATGAAGTGGTATAAATAGGTACCTGTGGGCTTATGTTAGGTGATGCCACGGTACTTGGGTACGACACGGTGCAGTGCCAGACATGGCACTAAAGTTGCAAGAGCCTAGTGGTTCTAATTTACGTACGGTTTAGAGTGCCGTACATGTAGCTGTATGGTTTGAGAGTCAAGGACTCATGGAGGCCATCCAATTTGATGGTTGACACTTGGGGTAATAATAAAAGAGTAATAAGTGATGAGAAATGACGGAGTTAAAGAAGGAAGTATCTTACACTTTCTAGGGGAGTTATTCTGAGTGGAAATAACTTGACTTCACTCTGGAGAGACTACCGCATTACTCAGGGGTGGGGGGCCGCATTAACAGGGGCGCCAGTGCTGATGTCTGAGTTGTCTGCACCCCTGATATGTTCAATTCTCCAGTTGTAATCCTGTAGTTCGTTGGACCAATGCATTAAACGTTTATTTTGGCTCCTGAAAGTCATGAAATACCTGAGGGTATTATGATCTGTTAAGACTGTTAAGGGGGAATTTATGATCTGCATGATAGGACTCAAACTGTTTTATGGCCAGAATCATACCCAGAAGTTCTTTTTCAATGGTACTGTACCAGGTTTGACCCGAATTGAGCTTCTTGGAATAGTAGGCTACTGGGTGCCTAACCTCATCCTTCTCTTGGAACATGACTGCCCCAATGCCAATGTCACTGGCATTAACTGCCATGTAGAGGGGCTGGTCGTTTGAGTGTATGGAGAACAGGTTGACTAATGAGTACTGCCTTGAGATGGTCATATGACCTCTCACACTTAGGTGTGCAGTGGAAGGGCTGTTTGCAGACAAAGAGGTTAGTTATAGGGGTGACTGCATCAGCGAAATTGGGAATGAACTGTCGGAAGTACTGGACCATCCCAACGAAAAAGCTTCCCTTTTGGTCCTTGGGTATGGCATATACCGAATGGCACAGATGTTGGCATCTTTAGGCATCAGTTTACCTTTTCCTACTCGGTGACCGAGATATGTGATCTCGGCCACCCGAAACTGGCATTTGTTGATGTTTATAACCAGGTTGGCTTTTTGCAGGGTAGTGAGGATTCAGTCAAGGATCTGTAGGTGCTCCTCCAACGAGTGGTCATATGTAACTATGTTGTCTAGATATACAACACAGTTTTTTGTACTTACCAGGATCTTGTTCATTAGCCTATGGAAAAAACTAGGTTTATTCTTTAGCCCAAAGGGCATCGCCTTACACTGGCAGAGGCCAGTGGATGTGGTGAAAGCGACTCCTTGAACAGGGGCACCTGCTAGTATCCCCTTGTCTAGATCAATTTTGCTCAAATGGGGGGCACTGCCCAGGCTGTCTAAGCAGGCCTCAATTCGTGGAAGTGGGTACAGTTCTGGTTTGGTTAATTCGTTCAACTTCCAGAAGTCGATACATAACCTAACTCCCTCTCCCTCCTTCGAAACCAAGACTACTGGGGAAGACCAGTCACTGTGGCTGCGGATTGACTCGGTAGTAGCCTTAAGCAATAGGAGTGACATCTTCCTGCAGGTGTATCGTATGTTCCAGGACATCAGTGCATCCGAGGCTGTCCTGAGTGACCTGTGGGGGCGCACTTAACAGTTGTATGTCCTGAAGCTGGTGACTCTCGAGTCCTGGGGTAATGGGCTAGAGGTTGAGTAGGACTTCAGAATTTGTTGAAGGGTAAGCATTGTGGTGATGGTGCCCAAGAGGGAACCGGGAGCAGGAAGGGCATCTCCAGCATCCTTTTCCTTTCCTGTTAAATATGGTTTTAACAAATTAATGTGCAGTCATTTAGCTCCCCTCCGCCCACAGTCTACTAGGAAGCTCAAGGTTCCTCATTTCCAGAGCATCTTGTGGAGGCCTGTGAATCGAGTTTTGAGGGGGCAAGTGGCTCCTATCCAGAGCACCCGTACCTGGTCTCGGATGTTAAACGATCTATTTTTGGTTTTCTTGTCAAGCTTGAGCTTGACCCTCTCTTGAGTGGCTGCCTCCGTGGCTTGAGCAACTGCCCATGTCGCCTGAAGGTTCCTCTGGATGTTGGGCAGGTCTTTCGTCCAGTTCGTCTTTGTCAGTTCAGCCCAGGTCTTGTACAGTGTGTCGAGGAGGCCCTGGTTGGAGTGAGTGTAGACAAGTTCGAAGGGGCTGTACCCTAGGGTCTCAAAGGGCACCTGGTGGATAGAAAAGAGGGCATAGGGGATGTTCTCCTCCCAGGTTGCTCTTCTTTTGGGTTCTAGTTTGGCTAGAGTAGATCCGAGGGTTTGGTGGACTCTCTCCACTATTCCTTGGCTTTCAGGGTGATAAGAGGTGAAGCAGATATGCTTTATGCCATGGCTGGCCATGTGGTCAAGGAATTCTTTAGACATGAAATGTTGCCTTGATAACTTTGGATTGCGGTGGGGAACCTGAAATGACAGAAAAATTGTATGAGTGTTCTTGGAGCTCTCAGTCCTGATGGGGATAGCTTCTGGATACCTTATAAATCGGTGTATGATAGTAAGGTGGTGGTTGTGTCCCGTCTTGCTTATGATACGTCCCTGGGGCATATAATAATCAATGACGACTTCCTGGAAGGGGATGTCAACAAAGGGAATGTTCTTGAGAGGATCTGTGGGGAAGACTTCATTAGAGTTTCCCGTGATTTGAAAGGTGGGGCATGGCATTGACAGACTTTAGTAGTCCTGACCAGCAGAATCTTCCTTCGATGGCCCAGATGGTTCGGGTAACACTGAAGTGCCCTCCAATGCCGTCATGCACCAACCGGAGGAGGTCTTGCTGTAGGGACGAGGGGACTACTACTAGTTGGTGGATGACCTGAGCAGGCTTATGCCATTCCCGGGACACTCGGTAGAGTACCTCATCCTGCATAAGTAAATTGTCCTTCACAAGATCCTTTATTTCTTCCTTGTCAGTGATAGCTTCCGAGCAGAGGCGCCGAAGGTTGGCGTCCTCTGTCTCGGCACGAATATATATATATATATATATATATATATATATATATATATATATATATATATATATATATATATATATATATATATATATATATATATATACATATATATATATATATATATATATATATATATATAACGTGTGTGTGTGTAAAGAAAAAAGCGAGAAAGTGTAATGAAACTGGATAAAATAAAAAAAAATTAAAATTACTATGAACCCTCACAACTATAATTCGTTTCACTTAAAATAAAAATTTGTATACAGGCTCTGGAAACAATCACAGGCTTTGTTTTTTTTTTTTTCTCCTTGAGCAGTTATCATCACTTCCTCATTTTGTATTGAACTGAAATAAAAACCCGCAAATTCGTATCACCACCTTTTGTATAATGCGAGTGAGTTTTGAATTACAGCAATTTGCTGTTTCCCAAGCCGAAGCTCTTATAGGTTTGTTGTTTATGTCCTAACTGTTACAACGGTAGTTTGCACGTGGGGTAACTATCATTGCTTCAGCAACAACTGATGTTGCTACCACAGCCCAGGTAGAAAAGACAAACTGCTGTTTATCACAGATACAGCAGTAAACAAAATGTGGCGAACAGGAAGACATGCAATTTCTGTGTAGTTCAGTTCAGTATAACCAAGTGAAGGGTAAAGTATACAAAAAAAAAATTCGTATAAGCGAATACAAAAGGACATAAAAAAGTTCGTAGAAGTGAATTTACAGGAGGACCTTTTAGTATATAAAAATATTGCAGATTACATAGGTAGGAAAATGTGTCATATACAGTATATTTGTGTGTATGCATATGATGGGAATGTGACTGGGGAAGGATTTGGGGATATTATTTATATTTACAATGCCTAGTTACTAAGGGGGTGGTTAATTATGTACTTTATACAGTATTTACATAATGCAGTTCCATTGTGAAACTACATTATTACATTAGTTTTACATTCTGTTACTTGTTCTTGTGGGTCTAATAAATTCATTGATTTCTTCTGAAGTATTTGGGTGGGGATTGTTATGGGAGTGACCTTGACCTTGTGTCCTTCCCCCTCAGGCAGTTGGTGGGGAGGCCTTGCCCTGACTCCTTCCGTCTGGACGTTCAGCGTCGGCTCGGTTGTTATTGTTAGATCCCGACATGTGTTGCTTTTGCATTTTATTCTGGTGTCGTCTATCAGTTCTTGTAGTGCTGGTTTCTTGTTGTGTTTGTCTGACTTTTTCATATTTTCTCACTTCTGCATTCAGTCTTTTTTCAAAATTCTGGATAGGGAAAACCAATCTGGGTGTGGTCATAATCCACATTGGTATTCATCTTAGGCATAGATCCAGCAGCTGTTGGCTTTCACCCCCCCAGGGAATAAAACTCATTGGTATATCTTCCTCGGCTTTTGTCGATTATGTTCGTTCAGAAGGCTATAGTGGTATGCAATAGTAAAATATTAAAGAATTTATGGTGATTACGAAATCCGTAGCTGTATATACTTATGCAAATGTAATAATAACATGAGCTTTCGCATGTTTCCAAACATGCTTCTTCATATATACAATGAAATATTAAAATAGTCAAGATTAGTTAAGCAGAAGGGAAAGGTCAATCTTAAAATGAACATTCAGCAGTTATAAGGTAATTCAAAGGTTGATTTGCTATGGATAGTTGCCTAACGAGTATAAATTTTGTGACTACCGATTCCACATCCTCTTCAGCCAGTATAGTTTATATCGTCGTGATTATCTTGTTCAGTAATTAGGGGAAGTCCTACTCGGTCAGCATCGGCGCCCTAAGCATGACTTTTTTACCTGTGACTTTTTTTACCTGGATTCCTCAACAACTCTTTACCATATTTCTACGGACTCGCTATAACCCATAAGAAAGGCATTCTTTGACTCCCAGTTTTGTGAAATTAAGTCTCATTCATTTTTGCTCTATCAGAAACTTGGCAGGTTTGCTGACACATTTCCTATGTAGTTTATAAAGCACGCAGAGGGCTATATTCAGAAATTCTATAAATTAAATATTACAGTGAACGACATAACGCTCATAAGCCAGGACGCGGAATCATTATTCACAAAGGTTCCTGTAAACGACATCCTGAATTTCATAAGGGAAAACATCAACTCCTTACGAAGACCTGTTTCCTCTGGATAGTGAAAAAAAGTTAAATTAATCAAGCTCCGTGTAACCAATAACATGCCTTCTTTTAACTGAAAGGTTTACAAAGATTTGAATGTTTGATAGGCAGCCTGCTATTCCTCTTTAAGCCAATGTCTGCATGCACTTTAATGACTCCATCCCAAAGTGGTTTTGGTGCGACACGTTGATGACATTTTCACGTTCTGGAATAATAGTTGCGAAGATTTTGACATCTATTTGCAGCAAAATGAATTCTCTTCTAGCATTACGTTCAAAACTGAGTGAGAAAATGACAGGAACTAGACTTCTTAGATATAACAACAGGGAATCATTCAAGTACAGTTTCAACGTCTATAGAAGACCAACGTTCTCTATTTCCTGCATTTATTTCCTAACTATCATGACATTGTAATTTCAGTGAAGACTGAGGTATCGGTTTAATTTTTTTCTCGGAAGACCGGGAACCTGTTCTGACGGTTACATAGACAAAGGAGTCGACTTCATCTGTAAACAACTCAACCAGCTGCCTCACTATGACGGCGGAAAAGCCAACAACCAAGCCAGGAAGTTATCTCTTCAAACCAATGGGCATAACAAAATAAGGGATGTACCAGCAAAATAAAACCCCCGTACGTAGAGGCATTAAGAGCATGTCTATAGGAACATCGAACCTGTCTACCCTTCTGCTTTGATATGGAAGAATCGTAGAGAATGCTCTTATTAAAATCCATCAAAATAAAAGAGAATTATGCCTATACAGCAGAGTTGATATCAACTTACACCTTTCTTGTTGGATCAATGTCAAAAGTCACTGTACATCACCCATGGTCAAAAGTATAACATTGTTTCTAAATAAAGCAACGCTTCGAATACCACTGGTAACGAATCACTTATCAGTTATAATTCTTCTGGTTGTAAGCTATTCGTGAGGTATGGAGAATTAGACACTAAACGATATTTGTGGCTTAATATTTGTGTGAGCACACACATACACACACACCCACATATACAGTATATACAGTATATATATATATATATATATATATATATATATATATATATATATATATATATATATATATATATATATATATATATATATATATATACTGTATATATAATCATATTTTTAAGAGCTCCACCTAATGCAGTGAGCTGGATATTTTGTGATATTTGTGGCCTAATGTTTGTGGATATTAGGAAAACCCTCGATGTGTAAGACAATTTCGACAAATTCATAATTAGCCACGCGTTACAAATTCTTCAATCAGCTATCATGGTGAAGATGGGTTGATATCGATTCTAAGTACAAAACACGATTTCGACAGGCATGTACGGGAGAGTCGATGTCAGCTTATACTTCTGTTGAGATCTGGTGACGAAACATTTATTTATCATAATTCCTCTTGGATGTGAGTTAAGTTATTCCCGAGGGTGTAGTGGACTGGATATTAAAGTATATTGGTGGCTTAATCTCTATCTACCTATGTTTTATTTATATATATATTTTTACGTTTTTCCGTGGTTTTAGTTTGAAATATGCTCTGTGAGACAGGTAGCAACAGTTTAAGTTAATTTAGCCTTGTGATTCTGACTTCGTTGGTACGGGAAAACGTAAAAAAAAGGGAAAACAAAGGAGAATTTCATATGAGCATAGGGCTCTGGTTACTGAGGGAAATATTACGTAAAACACGTGGGCACATTTAAAGTAGTGTATTTACATAAATGACATTAGTACGGGAAAGAGGAACTCAGTAGGTTGAATGAAACTGGGGAATTCCAGCCACAGTCCGAGAAGCTTCCACGAAATAGCATCCCTCTGAAATGAGAGATATGCACATTATACGCCAGTAATGAAAATAGACAAAAGAATAATGAATTCGAGGCTGCACTGAGGGTGCCAAAGGAGTAATAAAGAATTAATACTGCCGATGCAAGAGGCGCACGGACATTAGACAAGGGAGATTTCTGGCTTTCTCTTTAAGAAAATATTACGAGACAAAAGCGTGACTGAAATGGGGCTCTTCCAGGGCACTTTACCTTAGCAGATTTTCCGAGGGCGCGTAGAAGGCAGTCCGTGGATGACTTGCGATTTCCGAGGGCGAGTTTCTTCCACGTGGTGAGATGCAAGGGCTTCCGTAAAGGGGCAAGGCGATGGGGACTCCTCGAAACTCCAAGCAATGGCGTGTGGGCTCGAGGAATACGGTTGAAGGGCACGAGGAGAAGTATACTTTGGGAAGGGCCACGTGGTTAGGATGCAAGGGCATCGGTGGGGTCAGGTTGAGGACGTCTTCACAAGTTCACTCCATATCTTCCAGCCCGCGTGTGCTTGAGACCTCGTGGGCTTTTTGCCTTTTATCCCCTCCTATGGGGCAGGGGGGCGTCCATCACAGATGCTTTGACTCATTGCACCTGCTGCCCGCAGGGGAGGTTTTGGCCTGTAGGAGAAACGCCCAAGCCAGATTACTTTTGCCTCGAAGGAAAGATCTTTATCAAAAATGGGAGCGCCTTTAATCTTTTAACCCCCTGTTTTTAAGTCGATAGACAGATGGTCTATCGATCGGCCGGCTGGCAGTAAATGAAACACAACAACAACCAACCACAACAAAGGAGGGGGGGGGAGGGGAGGCAATTTGCTAGCGAATTCTTGCTAATCATAATACCTCCCCATACAAGATGATGTACATACCTCCTTCGGGTGTGTACATCGATATTCAAGAATGAGCGGCAAATGCTTTACGTTACTCTACATTCTGCCTTGCAATGAACTTTACTCCTAAGGGTTTTATGAAGCTGAGACGTTACTTTTAATAACACATTGGGACAATTTTCGTTAACAGAACGCAAAGTGATTTAACACTTGCAAAAGAATAATTACTTTAGATTTGGTTACCCACTGGTAACTTTATAATGTGACTCGAACAATTGTGAATTAAGATTATAGGACCACTTATATGAGGCTATGGCCAACAAATGAAAAGAAATGGTTATTGTTCAAGAATTAAAATACACGGTTACTTAATTTTAGATAAGAAGCATGCGGTTAGTACAATCTGCCTTGAAGAGGCTGTGTAAATGAAAAACAGCGTTTACTTTTGTAAATGACATCCCCTTTTACGCGATACTGTAATGACTATACATATTCGCATTGATAATTTATCTTCGTTTTAACGTACTTTGCTTAGCCGGCCCCACACGGATTTTGACAGCCGTATGCGGGCGAGAGTATTCGCGAGGTTTTAATTCGCTAACCTTAAACTACGCTAATTTTATGCGTCTACTGCCTACTCAATGTTATGACGGGGCGAGCAGACAAAAGATGTGGGGTAGGACAAACAGCAGTCTTGGAAGGAATGGAAGGGGGAAAAGGGATAATAATAACAAAAGGAAAATTAGCAAGACGTTACGAATGAAAACTTGACCGCATATGAAAGGCGGGACACGTCCCTCAGAGCTTACAAAAGGGGCATTTAAATCACAAGGGCAAGAGTTTATGACTCGCGATTCATTAAAATAAAGATAACTAAATGACTAAAAGAAGGTAAATGATATTGGCAGAGGAGCTAAGGGAAAAAGAGTGAGGGTTTTATTGTGTTAGGCGGGAATTTATCGTCCTACGCCTATAAATTACGGCCCGGACTATCCTTTCAGTCCCAGGGCGAGAAAAGTGCACCCGAAGGGCGCGACTCCTTCAGGAGGGGCTGACACGCGCGCCCGGTGCCAAGGTATGGGCGCAAGGGCGTGCCACTTCTCACTCTGTTATTCTTAATGATTTATACATTGTGTGGGGAATGGTATCCCGTATTTTAATTGCCTCTTGTGGGGATAATTTAAGGGAAGATTAGTAGAGGATGGTAAGAGATAGCAGTTCCCGGGGAACGGAAGAAGATAGAGGAGGGTCTGACATCCCCTTCTGGATTAGGGGTGCCAAGACCTTCGAAAAATGAAAGGGCGGCACAGGTGCCATGGGAGCTCTAGAGCTCTTTGTAAATTACCTGGAATGTCCCACGCCCGTGGTAATTTCGCCTTGAGTCTTTCTTAATGGGACAGTCGTCCTCGGCCGGGGAAGCGGAGGGCCCGCGACCGGAGGGCGGCACGGAGTACCACCTGGGCCTGCTGATGCGACAGCTGACGCAGGAGTGTTCCGTGCGGGTTCTACCATGATCCGTCGCGGCTCTTGTAGTTCATCGGCCAAGTGAGATATGGCAGAATCCTGACTTGCAATTGCGTCGGCGACGGGCTGGGGCAGAGAGGAGGCGGTCGGGGGCGGCGTGAGCGGCTCGCAGGTAACGATGACCAGCTCAGGCACGGGTTGCGAGGCCGCACCTGCAGGTGAGCTTCCGCGGTGGTCGTGAGGAACCGTCTCTCTGACCGACGCTGGTAGCGGTGCCAGGCCGGGGGAAGAGAGGGGGTCCTGAGTTGGATCCCGTGAATGGAGATCGGCGTAGCGCTCTGGCGCTGGCACTAGGGCAGAGTCAGGCGCTATCAGGGGTTTCTTGGGCTCGTCGGTCAGGACGGACGAAGCTTGGCCCTGCTCGGGGCATGCAAGTGGCACCGGCAGGAATTTGGCATCTCCTGAAGGGAGATCTGATTGGGGCCCTAGCACTGGCACTGAGGCAGGGCCGGGCACTGAAATTGGATCGGGAACCGATCGAGGGGGCCACTGTACATCGTACTCAGGTGGCACTGGCGGGGACTGCACGTCCTTCTGGTACCCAGGGGGCGCCAGTCTTGGCTGAGGAAGAAGCGGGGGAGGATTACTCGCGCCCGCGGCATGATTCGGGGAATGTGGACCCCTAGATTGTCGTGATTTCGGTGGGGACTGAAAGTCCTGTCCCAGGATGACGTCATAGCCTCCGGGGAGATGGCTTGCTACTGCAAGATTGCAAATTTTGGATTGGTGAGGTCTTGTGACTCTCAATTGGACCGTAGGGAGTATCATTTTAAATTCATTTATTCCCTCGATCGTGACGAGTCTTCGTCTATTGACGATAGCTCCGTAGGGAACTCTGTCCCTTCGGATGAGGGAGATTTGTGCGCCCGAGTCCTCGAAAGCAGTGACTCGGCGCGCGGGCCCGCTACCTCGTGGAGGGGCCACGTATACAGGCCCTTCGGCGGGAGGGCCTAATGACTGGGGATCTGTGACGGCCAAGGCGACGGTGGGAGTATTTACTTTATTATTGCGTGGGCATTTTGCCCATGCGGGAGAATGGCCATAGACCTTGCACGCCGTGCAAAAGGTCTGGCTAAAGTCTTTCCGCGCTGCCCCTGTGGAGGGCGCAGGCGAGTTATTTGTCGGTTTTCCGGGAGAGAGAGGAGCCGGTTTCTTGTTCCGGCACTGTTCGGAGGAATGCCCCGTTTTCTTGCAATAATGGCAAGTTAGGGGCTTGCCCGAGTTCCCATTTTTGTGGGAATTTGAACCTCCGAGGAGGGACGGGGGATTTATCTTCCGCCCCATGGATCCTTCTTGAGGGTGGTGAGTTTCCCACATGTCTGCTATTCGGCAACACTCGGTGAGTGTTGCTGGGGCTTTTTCCACTATATGAGTGGCGAGGGCAGGAGGGGCGTAGCGCAGGAAATGCTCGAATTTAAACCGCTCGAGTACCTCGGCGGTGTTAGTGGCTCCTTCGGAATCGAGCCATTTTGTCAACGCCCGCTCCGAATGGTACGCCCAATCGGACCAAGTCTGGCCTGCTTCTCTGGGCTGCTCTCTCCAACGTCTCCTCCACCGCTCGGGGGTAATCTCGTACGCCTTCGTAACTGCTTGGCGTACGGCTTCCCAGTTTCCCCGATCGTCGGCGGGAAGGGCGTGGTAGGCAACGAGGGCCTTTCCGCCCAGGAATTTAGTGAGAACAAGGGAGAGTTCCGCGGGGGAGAGATCGCAGCACTCCAGGACTCGTTCGGCCCTTTCAAGCCATACTTCAGGCTCGGACTCCGTCCATTTTGGCATGAACGAGTGAGCTTGGCTGAGGGCACTCATCCCCGCGGCAGGGGGCGGGGGGGTGGCGGGCTGTCGTTCTAGCATCTGGAGCTCGTGGGCGCGCTGTCGCTCTCGATCTTCCCATTCTCGTTCCTCCCTTTTCTCTTGGGCGATTCTGTCTCTCTCCTCTCGTTGTTCTTGGGCAATTCGTTCCCTCTCTCTCTCTGCACGTTCTTTATCCTTCTCCTGCTCTTGGGCAATTCTTGCCCTCTCTCTCTCCTCACGTTCTCTCTCTCTCTCTTCACGTTCTCTTGCTCTCTCCGCCTTGGCATCGTCCACTCGCTCTTGAACCCATGCTCTCAGATCTTGCCCCGATAGTCCCATGTCCTTCCCAGCGGACATGTAGAATTTGAAATCCTCGTTTTGTTGGGCTCTGGTATTAGCCATTTTGAAATAATGGTTATATGATATGTCTGAAAAGACTCAGGTTGTCTGAAAAGACTCAATTGCAGGAATCTGAAACACTCAATGGGTCAGACTGCTGGAGAATGGATCTGTCTGAATAAGACAGGTGATTAGTAAGTCTGAGGAGACTTTTTGTTAAAATTTGATATGTCTTGGAAAGACGTGGTTGTTCTTGGCGAACGAATTTCAATGTGTGTCTCGGAAGACGTAGTTGGATTTTGTCACGCTCGGACTTGGCCGGCTGTAGCGTGAAGTTAAGGAGTTGTTCTAACGAACTAGACTGATCAGTCCCGTAAGGGCTTAGATGTGTGTGAACTACACTATATAATGTCTCAAAAGGACTTAATTTTGGGTTCCCGCAGGAATGAGAAATTCTCGCCACGTGCGACGTAGAATTTTTGTATGAGTCTCTGAGGACTGGGGTTTGGAGAAATTCTCGCCACGTGCGACGTAGAATTTTAGGAGTCTCTGAGGACTGGAATTTGGAGAAATTCTCGCCACGTGCGACGTAGAATTTTAGGAGTCTCTAAGGACTGGAATTTGTAGAAATTCTCGCCACGTACGACGTAGAATTTTAGGAGTCTCTGAGGACTGGAATTGGGAGAAATTCTCGCCACGTGCGACGTAGAATTTTAGGAGTCTCTAAGGACTGGAATTTGGAGAAATTCTCGCCACGTGCGACGTACAATTTTAGGAGTCTCTGAGGACTGGAATTTGGAGAAATTCTCGCCACGTGCGACGTAGAATTTTAGGAGTCTCTGAGGACTGGAATTTGGAGAAATTCTCGCCACGTGCGACGTAGAATTTTTAGGAGTCACTTAGGACTTGGAATTACGATTCGTCCCTTAGGACTTAGAAATTACTGACGGGAAACCCAAAGAGAAATGAATGGGGGAAAAAAAAAATGCTACACACGCGGGCATGGGCGGGGGTGGGGGGGTGCAGGTCGTTTGGCCAACACCGGAGGTATTTTTAGATTCTGGGTGAATGAACCCGTATATTTATATACCGTCTGGGATTCCGGAGAATTTCCCAGTCGTCTGAGAGGATAACAGTACAACGGCCTAGTAATTTTCCCTATAAGCGGAGTTTAAATTTCGCTTTCCTAACACCTACTCGAATTCTAACTACACTGAGAGAATTTTCAGCAATGCAAGCTGACTTCGTCGTGTCCCACGTGGGAATTTATTCGCGCCTAAATAACAGTTCGCTAATTCGAAATGTGAAGTAAGATTTATCACAGAGGAATTTATTTCGCACTATTCCTCGAAGCAAGGATATGGCAAAGATTTTAACACAGAGGAATTTCGCACTATTCCTCGAAGCAAGGATGGTTAGCACTGGTTATTTCCTAACTACCTATCCTGAAAGGCATGCATTAACGAATCTAATACGGCGGTTCTTTTCTCTCAGTGATTACATGCGTCCCTATTTCTAATTCCTAGGAACAGTCATGATTGTAAAAAGGTTTTGATAAGATTAACACATTACTTACGTGGAATTTTCTGGATCTGTGTGCTGGTTTTACACAAAAGGTTCGTAATTGTCTCGTACCCAGCTTAGCTTTGCTAATAGCTGATCTGGCAAGTTGCAAATGCAATAAAGCAACACTAGGGGAACTGCAACTGCAAAACGAGATCTATGGCCAGGTCGCCATTTTTACGTTTTTCCGTGGTTTTAGTTTGAAATATGCTCTGTGAGACAGGTAGCAACAGTTTAAGTTAATTTAGCCTTGTGATTCTGACTTCGTGGGTACGGGAAAACGTAAAAAAAAGGGAAAACAAAGGAGAATTTCATATGAGCATAGGGCTCTGGTTACTGAGGGAAATATTACGTAAAACACGTGGGCACATTTAAAGTAGTGTATTTACATAAATGACATTAGTACGGGAAAGAGGAACTCAGTAGGTTGAATGAAACTGGGGAATTCCAGCCACAGTCCGAGAAGCTTCCACGAAATAGCATCCCTCTGAAATGAGAGATATGCACATTATACGCCAGTAATGAAAATAGACAAAAGAATAATGAATTCGAGGCTGCACTGAGGGTGCCAAAGGAGTAATAAAGAATTAATACTGCCGATGCAAGAGGCGCACGGACATTAGACAAGGGAGATTTCTGGCTTTCTCTTTAAGAAAATATTACGAGACAAAAGCGTGACTGAAATGGGGCTCTTCCAGGGCACTTTACCTTAGCAGATTTTCCGAGGGCGCGTAGAAGGCAGTCCGTGGATGACTTGCGATTTCCGAGGGCGAGTTTCTTCCACGTGGTGAGATGCAAGGGCTTCCGTAAAGGGGCAAGGCGATGGGGACTCCTCGAAACTCCAAGCAATGGCGTGTGGGCTCGAGGAATACGGTTGAAGGGCACGAGGAGAAGTATACTTTGGGAAGGGCCACGTGGTTAGGATGCAAGGGCATCGGTGGGGTCAGGTTGAGGACGTCTTCACAAGTTCACTCCATATCTTCCAGCCCGCGTGTGCTTGAGACCTCGTGGGCTTTTTGCCTTTTATCCCCTCCTATGGGGCAGGGGGGCGTCCATCACAGATGCTTTGACTCATTGCACCTGCTGCCCGCAGGGGAGGTTTTGGCCTGTAGGAGAAACGCCCAAGCCAGATTACTTTTGCCTCGAAGGAAAGATCTTTATCAAAAATGGGAGCGCCTTTAATCTTTTAACCCCCTGTTTTTAAGTCGATAGACAGATGGTCTATCGATCGGCCGGCTGGCAGTAAATGAAACACAACAACAACCAACCACAACAAAGGAGGGGGGGGGAGGGGAGGCAATTTGCTAGCGAATTCTTGCTAATCATAATAATATATATATATATATATATATATATATATATATATATATATATATATAGATATATATATATATAATACATTATATATATATATATATATATATATATATATATATATATATATATATATATATATATAATCCTCATGATAATAGTTTTCATAGCTCCACCTAATAATAGCGAAACAGGATTCGAATATCAGGCGATGATCGACCAATATGATCTGACTTCAGTAAATTCATTGACCACCATTCGAATTGGCCGCTAATTACATCACTTACAACAGATATAAATGATTTATTTAATGCCACTTTGTCCTCCTACCTTCTCAATTTCCCCAAAATTTTGGGATATATTTATCACTGCAAGCCTTGAATCCATATGGCAAATCGCTGAAGGTGGCCTTTTACCGTAGCAGATTACGAACCTACGCACCTTTAATTAGTAATAATAAATTTAATTACAAAAATTACCCTGCACTCGTTGGTGCCAGTGGGTAAGCTCTACCGTTGAATCACCTTAACAAAAGTGTTCTATACTATTTTTGTCTATGACCATGTCACTGTGACGCCATGTTACATTAACTAATAATAATGATAATATCCTTTGTTTCAGCTTCGGGCCAGATAAGATGAATAATAAGATGAACACAATACAGTTTACTAAATTAAGTACGCTGGTAACAAGTAATATTAATGAAGTTTTTTGCCCAAGCACTGCTGAAAACAACAGCAGCAACTGTTATAATAATAATAATAATAATAATAATAATAATAATAATAATAATAATAATAATAATAATAATAATAATAATTCCAGATAAAGACCGAACATGCATAATTCAGGTAGTCTGCTAAAAAGGAAGAGTAAATGGCAAATCTCAATAATAATAATAATAATAATAATAATAATAATAATAATAATAATAATAATTTTTTTTAGATGGGCTAACTGCTGATACAAAATTGGGGTAGTTCGCTAAAAAAGGAAGAGTACCCAGCAACTCTCAATAATAATAATAATAATAATAACAATTATTATTATTATTATTATTATTATTATTATTATTATTATTATTATTATATTTCTGTCGATTTTCTAATCATCGCTTTAAACTTCTTCGGTGGCGAAAGGGCGATAAAGTGACGCCCACAAACAGGCAGTTGCAGCGGTCGTTGGCTGTTACCCTCAAGAACAGCTTGTTTCAGCGTTGTAGAGTCTCCAGCTTGGTAAGACAGGTTTCGTTGATACTAACTCGACTTCCACGTTTATTTGCGTTTGGGATCTCGGCCGTGTTTTACTGGTGATCGTTGGTTTCTCTTCGTTTCAGTTTGTTTGGTGTGATGTACAGTCTTCCGCAGGGGTGATTCTCTGACGGGCACTTGTCCGTTTTCAAAGTAAGGTGCGTCTTATATTATAATTGTCTTATCGTCAGTATCGTAGCTCCTGCAGAATAGGAGAGTTCTTTTTTTAAATTTGCTTTGTTGTGTGGTCTTCACTTCAGGCGGGGTTCGCAGTGTACAAGTGCTCTCTAGCCAGACTTACAATTTGTTCTTGGTTCAGATGGCCTATATGCTTCACTTGCATGCCTTATGTTAATAATATTCATTCAGTTCTCAAGAAGCTTAAGCAGTTTCTCAGATATGTCGTATTGTGAACAGACTTTGCAAGATTTTAGGCGGGAGGGCGTGCTTCAAGGTTTGCTGGGTTGGCGAGTGGATACTGTTGCCAAATTTGCGGTTTATATTTTTCAAATATTTAGATTGTGGTACTTGAGTAAAGACTAGTTGTCGTATGAAAGTTTTCAGTTTACGGTTTTTATTTTTTATCTTCAAATATGGGTATTTTCGATTTTATTTCCTACAATAACTGTTCAAATGTTTGATATTTTAAGTACTGTTTTAGATTACGCGTCGACGTGATATTTACTTGGTTTCGAAGCCTATTTATTACTAAGCTGAACTAGATTGCTTTGAGTGGTAATTCTATGCACTTTGGTTTTATACTAGCAGTCTTGTGCAGTGCTACGGATTTTTTAGTTATAACTTTATACTGCAATCGAGCAAGTCTTCGATGCCATAGGGTTTAAAGTTTCTTGAGGATTAGGCTTAACTTGACAACCATAGCCTTCCTAATATGGGGTATATTAAGTTGATTTAAACTTTAATTATAGGCTTTAATTATTGTAGGCTTAAGTGGCATTTAACTAGTAATAACGCTTATCAGTATTTATAAAGCCTTACTTGCTGCTCCTTGTCTTAGTATTTTAAAACTTATAAGATGGCCCAGCTGATTGTAACCAATAGTCAGTCATTGGTTCTTTCCACTTGCTAGAACATTTTGGGCTATAATATATATATGTATTTTCTTACTGCAGGTCAGGATGTCAAGTAAGCGTGCCACTGAATTGTCTTGGATGTACCGATACCTTATGACTAAACAGGATTAATGGGTGAGTTTGGTATTTCTTGCTTTTTTAGTAGTGACTTTAGTAACCCCTAAACATTTTTTAGCTTATTTTTTTTTAGAATCAGAACTCGTTAAGTTTTCATTTTAAGTTTAGGCTTTGTTTGAATTCAATTGGTTCATTTTTTTGGGATTCAAAACCTTAATTTTGAGAATTTTTATTTTAAGTTTAGATTTTGTTTTAATTTACTTGGTTCATTTTTTGGGATTCAAAACCTTAGTTTCGAGAATTTTGAAAATTTATTTCTGTAAAATTGGGAAGGTTAAAACTTAACTTTACCAGCTTTGAACATTTCAAGGAATTTTAGGATTTGTTTCAGCTTCAGACATTTTTGTTTTGCGAGTATGTAATTTTTATTTTTGATCATTAGCTTAATGTGTGTGGAAGCTTAATGTGTGTGGAAGCTTAATGTGTGTGGAAGCTTAATGTGTGTGGAAGCTTAATGTGTGTGGAAGCTTAATGTGTGTGGAAGCTTAATGTGTGTGGAAGGTAATTTTTGAAAGTTTGTAGAATAAATCTAACTAGTTTAGTGGATTTAAACTAGCTGAAATTTTTTTAAACTTTTGCCGTATGTGTTTTGATCTTGTAATATCAGCTAGTTTCGTCTTTTAGAATTGTATAGTTTAGTAAAGTCCCTTATTTTGGAATTTTCAAGTTTTTGAACACTAACAATTCTTAAAGCTCTCGGGTAATTGAGTTTTGCGTGTGAATTGAGTTGGAAGGTAATTTTTGAAAGTTTGTAGAATAAATCTAACTAGTTTAGTGGATTTAAACTAGCTGAAATTTTTTTAAACTTTTGCCGTATGTGTTTTGATCTTGTAATATCAGCTAGTTTCGTCTTTTAGAATTGTATAGTTTAGTAAAGTCCCTTATTTTGGAATTTTCAAGTTTTTGAACACTAACAATTCTTAAAGCTCTCGGGTAATTGAGTTTTGCGTGTGAATTGAGTTTTGCGTGTGAATTGAGTTTTGCGTGTGAATTGAGTTTTGCGTGTGAATTGAGTTTTGCGTGTGAATTGAGTTTTGCGTGTGAATTGAGTTTTGCGTGTGAATTGAGTTTTGCGTGTGAATTGAGTTTTGCGTGTGAATTGAGTTTTGCGTGTGAATTGAGTTTTGCGTGTGAATTGAGTTTTGCGTGTGAATTGAGTTTTGCGTGTGAATTGAGTTTTGCGTGTGAATTGAGTTTTGCGTGTGAATTTTTTCTTTGCCGACTTCCCAAGTCCACCTTTGCCGGGGTGGCGGTGCCACTTGCCAGGCAAAGGTGGACTTCGAGTTGTGCATGGTGACTTGGTCAGTCACCATGCACAACAGGAAGTTCAAAAACAAGCATGGTGACTTGGTCACCATGCTCAACAGGTATTTCAAAC
Organism: Macrobrachium rosenbergii; assembly: GCA_039081455.1. Classification (NCBI taxonomy): domain Eukaryota; kingdom Metazoa; phylum Arthropoda; class Malacostraca; order Decapoda; family Palaemonidae; genus Macrobrachium; species Macrobrachium rosenbergii. The sequence continues at coordinate 4,034,994 of JANJGK010000046.1, read as the reverse complement.
CAACCTTGAGTTAGACCTTGAGTTAGACCTTGAGTTAGACCTTGAGTTAGACCTTGAGTTAGACCTTGAGTTAGACCTTGAGTTAGACCTTGAGTTAGATATAGATCTTGACATATAGGATAGGCTAGAAAAGGGTTAAGAACGTGGTAATTTTATATAGATGCAGGGGTTAAGATAAAGGTAATAATAAATGCTTAAGTCTATATCTTAAGGATGCTGGGAGTACTGGGGTAAAAAAACGCGGTAGTCAGACCTAGTGAGACAATTGACAGTGCACGATATTAATAGCAGAGGTTATTAAAGTACACGAGCCCTTTGTTTGGTAATGAGATTTTAATTTGCATGTATTAGTGCAGCTAAGAATAGGGTAGGGGAACTCTTGATATGTTTATAACTTAGAATTTCATTCCCACTAGTAAATAGGATCTGAGACATTAATGGAGTTCATTCCCACTAGTAAATAGGAACTAGATAGGTAATAGGTGGATCTTAACGATTTTCTACAAGGCTTAGTTCTTGGGATGTTAAAGAATTTTTTAGACGCTCATGTCGTGGACTTTGTCAGATATTCTAATAAGTTGGGTTAAGTGTAAATTGTAACTCAAATTTGGGCAGTCTTGTTAACGTCGTTCCGTCAACGTATTCAACATCCCCACCCTCCCATCCCTTACTCATCAAGCAAAGCTTTCATGTTAGGAAATACAGTTCTGATTGCATTGCATATTTTCATTGACCCCTACCTTCATCCACCTCTCCTCCAGTGCCGAATCTTGCTTCGGGAACCCCTTTCTCATTCTGAATTCCCCAACTTAATTTTTGGCCCCTGGGATTGTGCAGTTTCAATTCCTGTAAGACTGGATACTAAAGGACGAAAGTTGTCAGTGTTTGCATTTCATGGCACCTTTCACACTTGTGTAACACTAAAGTCAGATGCGGCTGTTTCAGTGTAAGATTTGTGCCTTATTAACCATATCTTAAAGGATGGCACACTCTAACCTGTTATCTTTTTGAGTTTGAAGGAACAATGGTAGTAGTATGTGGGATTGTTAATGTGGTAGTTGATGGCAGTTTGAAGTAACAATACTAATACATGGGATTGTTAATGGGAAAGTTTACTCCTACGATATAGTATTAAGATAACCTTAGAATAGCTGCTGGGACTAACTGAACAGGCTATTTTCACTTGAGGTAGGTTATGTCATGGGAACTTTTAGTATGTTCTGAAACCAAACAAACTACTTTTCTTATGCACAGGCTCTTGGTGTAGCTGCAGCAGACCGTAACATCGACACTAATACCAATGGAAAGCAACGCTGCTTCGTTAAGACTGAGTATCCTGCGAGGATTCGAAGCGCCCTGAATTTGGTTACCCATACAGCAAGAACTCAGTTTGTAGTAGACTGTCCAGTGACTGTTCGAAGCGCACTAAATTCGGTTACCCTGACAACTAGAACTCGGTAGATGCTGTACTCTACCTATTCAATTTTTTAATCTGATTACTTTGGATATGTGATAGTGTTTACGTGTATGAAGACCAGCATAATGTACATGTGTCTAAACTTTTGTCCATTTCTTTAACCTCAAAATGTCATTTGATTGGGAAGACTTGTAATACTCCTTGAAAGACGAGGAATGTCATATGAAATCAAAGGAATGGTAGTTACTGATTGGTTAGTTAACAGAAGTAAGATGGGGAAATTGATATGAGAAATGAAGTAACTGAAATACTGGTTGTTAGTTCTGAGGGGAGTCTAGTATATTAACCTTTAATTCTGGTGTTTACTTGCAGTAGTCTATGTAGATTTAAACTTTTGTTCAGCAAAGTGAGTGTCTTTTGACTCCTCTGATGACGGGAGTAATCGATGTTTAAGATCATTCCTTATGATCTGGAGATCGCATTTGGCTGAGATTATTTGTGAAGGTGACTTGATCGATAAGAGTTGGAAGTGAAAATTCACTTTGACATAAGACGGTCAAGAAAATATTTTAAAGGTCTAACGGGGTTGAGTCCAAATTCTATGTAAAGGTTATAATAATAGTTATGCAGGTAGCAAATTTTTAGTAGTGATAGTGTAATCTGTCCCGAGAGTGGTTATTGCTTATGCCTATAAATTGTTGAAGTTACTGTGACTGACGATGGTTACTACAACACAGGCTTTAGCGTTGGACTTGTATGTATCGGGTAATTGAGGCGATAGAAATATAGGATTTTTCCATAATGCATTGTTTAATTAGTGTATCTGGTAATTGAGGCGATAGAAATATAGGATTTTTGCATAATGCATTGTTTAATTAGTTGGTGGCCTTGTCTCTGGCTCTAAAGTTTTTGAATGTTAATTGCTCAAAGGATTTTGTGAGGATGGGGTTGTGCTACTGGTCGTTAGTTTCGCCAATCTCTTGGTAATACTTCGTTTTAGAATTAGAGTAAATTGGGTTCGCTTGAGAATTGAGAGCGCCAGGACAGAAACTTAGAAAAATCTGCTTTCTTTATCCTGGCTACGATCTAGAAACTTCGGATAGCGTCACCTAATTCTGACTTTACATCTGTTGTTTGTGCACCGCCACGAAGCCTTCTTCATTATGTCTATACAAAAAAGAAAAGCCAGAAAATATCAAGCACCTTTTTCGTAGATTTGTTTCGGGCGAGTAATGAATAACTAATGCTGATGACTGCCAATTATTAACCAGGTAACTGAGTTACCAGCCAACCGATTACAGAATTAACACCATGTGGAAACTTGTCCTAAAATACTTCGGTTTTTTAATTTTTTTTAAAATTTTTTTTTTTATTCTCATTCGCCCAAGTGATTGGTGCCAATTTGCAGGATTTTGATATTTTGTCGCCCAAACGATATAATGAATAGTCGCCCAAGTGGTATATCGACTAATACCCAAATTCGCCCAGATGAAATACGCCCGAAAAAAGGTCACATTAAGTTATGGTGGAAGGTAATAAAATCGCAGGAATAGTCACAGAAAAATGTCATAATTTTATGGTAAAAGGAAGTGGTAAAAATCAGTAGAACAAATTATATTACGTAAACATATATTTTTCTGTAAGTGTTCCGATGTATAAAAATACAAAATTGAGTAATAAGGAAGCAAAAAATATTGCAATGATATACTTAACTACTGCAAATGAAAGCTGATTCCTTGCGATGCCCCAAAACCATTGATGATGATAAAATAGAAAACTTATTTTTGTGGATGAAACCTTTTTTGTGGATGAAACCTTTCAATTGAGTACGTCTGGAATAAAGCCACGTGTACTGAAAGTATCAGAGTATATATTGTCCTGTGAATGTCATCATTTTCATTATTTCAGGGAGTATGTTCACAGCAAAAGTAAGCTACAGTTACTCATTGTTCCTTACTTGACCTAGACAGCAGAGAGGATTAGCGTATCCAAGTAGCCAAGTATGGACAGCAATTATAGGCTTATAAGATCACCGCATTTTGTAAATAACTTATTTTATGTATGTAGGTGAATCTGCTCGCTGTAGATAAAACCCTTAGTGCTGTCCCTTGCTGAATTTATAAACAATGTGACGACAGATAGATCTGCATAACCCTGCCTGTAGGCTGAATATAGATTCGTGTGTACTTCCATGCTTCTAGGGATTTCACACCATTAGCTATGTATAACTGTATATTAGTCCATATTGTAATAATACAGATAGCTGTTTACACGAGAGGCAGAGAAAGTCAGTAGTTTTACTGGAATAGGTTTAGCTTTGTATTGAAGCATGATTTTATGGGAGTCACTTGTCAAGTGTTTGTCAATGCCCAAGATATATATACCACTTGCCTTAGCTATGATGTTAAGATCATTTTTATTATTATTATTATTATTATTATTATTATTATTATTATTATTATTATTTATTTTTATTATTATTTTTATTATTATTTTTAAGTGTTTTGAAGATCAAAACAAACACATACAGTATATATATGTAACGGAATCAGCATAAGACCTTCCCATGGAAAAAAAAAAAAAAAAAAATTGAAAATTCGAGAACAAGTCAGTTCCAAATGGGCTGATCCGGTTAAATATTTCACATACATGTGATGCCATAATATATATACAATGGTGTCTATGTAAGTCTTGTATTGCCCGTTAATAACCGATTTAAAATTTATTTTAACTGGTTGTCTCTTAAATTATGACTGAGTTGACTGTTTTTGTTTGATTACCTGACGTCTTTCCCAGCCAAAATTATGAATTTTTCCCCGTGACTTGATTACCGGTCGCCATAAATTAATGTGACACTTTTTTTCTGTGACTTTTTATCCTAGCCAAAATTACGACTTTTTTCTGTGACCAAGTGAGGGGAAAACTATTCAAAATTTCGCGTAAGTGAATACAGAAGGACATACAAAAGTTCATAGAAGTGAATTTGCTGAGGGACCTTTTAGTATATCGTGCGTATGATGGGAATGTGACTGGGGAGGGATTTGGGGTCTTCATTTATGTTTACAATGCTTATTTGCTTAGGGGGTGGCTAATTATGTGCATTAAATTTACATATAATCACAATGTGTAACTACATTATTACATTAGTTTTACATTGTTTCTTGTTCTTATGGGTCTGATTTTTTCCGAAGTATTTGGTTGGTAATTATTATAGGAGTGACCTTAAACCTTGCATATACAACGTAAAACGTCGCACAATGGTCTGGAAATAAATGCTGCTGTAATTTGTTAATGACTCATCACAATGAAAAGCTGGAAATTTTCCTGCAATCCATTAGGCTTATTTACCCACGAGAACGCGCGCACACAACCACTCGGACACATATACATATACATATAATGGTTAATAATCTGTGTTGAACATATCGAAATGAACTATAATTATCGATAGCCACGTAGAGTGTAGAGGACTGACGACCACGAGGAAAATGACAGCAGCTGTCCAGGGAATAGTGACCCAGATTAGGAATGGGGGACTCTTTGTGGTCGAAGAAACCTTCGTAATGCCACCTGGAATTTGGGTGTGCCGATCCGCTGGACCTTTAGTTTACAAGTGAAAAGGTGCTTTCACACTTGCCCACTCACTACAACATCTCCCAGGCAGCACCTACTTCCTTCTCTAATTGCATGTAAAACGAATGAACAGGTATAATACTATACAGTACCTGTCTGTCTGGAATCAAATTTATCCAATTGTTAGTGGCTCTTTTAATTTACCTTTTATATCGCATAGAAATGAGTATGAGCTACAAATATCAATCACTGTTAGGAGTTATTCTGTACCTAAAATTATGTTTTATCCTGTGCGGTTCGCACGCGCACACACACACACACACATTATATATATATATATATATATATATATATATATATATATATATATATATATATATATATATATATATATATGTATATATATATATATATATATATATATATATATATAATATATATTATATATATATATATAATATATATATATATATATATATATATATATATATATATATATATATATATATATATATATATATATATATATATATATATATATATATATATATATATATAATTTATGCATGTGTGTGTGTTTGTGTGCGTGAATTGCCTAGGATAACAGGAATGATTATGGGCAGCAAATAATATAAATCAGTGTTAGAGGTTATTCTGTACCTAAACTTTTTTCCTGCTCGGTTTGTGCACACAAATACATACATATATATCTATATATAAAGTATATACAGTATATATATATATATATATATATATATATATATATATATATTATATATATATATATATATATATTTATACGTGTGCGTGTGCATGAACTGCCTAGGATTATTGAAAGGATTGTGAGCTGCAACAAAATATGAAGCGCTGACTGTGGGATGTTGTAGTAAGTGGGCAAGTGTGGAAGCACCTTTTCACTTGTGAACTAAAAGTTCAGCGGATCGGCACACCCAAATTCCAGATGGGATTATAAAGGTTGATTTTGACCACAAGGAGTTCCCCATTCCTAGTCTGGGTCACTATTCCTTGGACACCTGCTGTCATTTTCCTCGTGGTCTTGAGTCCTTCACACTATAATTATAGTTCATAACCCCTAAACTATTTATTGGCATGATTCTCCATTTCGTTATGTTCAACACAGATTATTAACCATTTTATATTATATATATATATATATATATATATATATATATATATATATATATATATATATATATATATATATATATATATATATTGGATATATGCATGTGTATTTATATATTTATCGTGGGTGTGTATGTATCTTTAGACATAGAGACTGGGCGAAATGGACTGCGTGACGCAGTGGATCAGAAAAATTTTCAGCTTTTCATTTTGATGATTCAATGATATAGAAGTATTTATTTCCAGACATTTGTATGACGTTTTATGTTGTATACTTTTGTTTGTTATATCTTTTATACTTTACGAAAATAAAATTAAATTTATTGCCTCTAGTCGGCAATGAATTCAAATAATTGGATGGAAAAAATAAATAAAATAAAAATGAAGAGGAGTTTGTATGTATCTCGTCAATGGATGACACTCATTTTCATTTTCGTCAAGCAATAGGAATCAGACGAGCCGATGTTTACCTTGTCCATAATGACCTCGTTATCATAAATATCGTTAATTTCGTGACGGCAGTCGATGTCTGTGAGGTCTCCTTCTGAAGAGCAAATGTCGAGGTATTCCAATATTTACTATCAATGTTGGTCAGTGGGGTATGTATGGTGGGTATATGGATTCGCGCGCTCACATGCACCCACACACATATATATGTATGTAAGTATGTATATATCTGTGTATGTATATATATATATATATATATATATATATATATATATATATATATATATATGTATAATGTATATATATATATATATATATATATATATATATATATATATATATATATATATATATATATTAAGGGAATAAAACACTGTTCCTGATATGATCAGAAGCGTCTCCTCTTGTATTATTTATGAAATCATATACTACGTGTTGTAGATGGACATTTGACAATTACGAATGGTCACACTTATTACATATTCACTTCTTTTCTTTTACATAAGAACGATTACGTAAATACTTATTAACCTACATATTTTATAACAAGCACTCACTTATAATTTACTTGTGATTTATAAATATAATATGATTGTACAGATTCCATAAATGAAACACATTCATTTATATATGACAAGTTTCAATTGTCTATATAAATATTAGTCAGTACTTGGACCCTTCAAAAAACCGGTGAACAGAGAAGTAAATATTAGAGAAACCAAAAGGCTGATGTTGAAGCCCTTCCCATTGATATAACCCTACTCATTTTCCCATAATCTAGACTCATTCATATACTGTGAATACTTTTGCCCTACATTTCGAGTATGTGGACATAAACACGTGACGGCATGCGCGCCCACATACATACCCCCACATAAACATTATATACATATATTATGTGCATGTGGGTGTGTAAGTGTGCGCGCGAATCCATACCCCACCGACCAACTTTGATAGTAAATGTGATATATATATATATATATATATATATATATATATATATATATATATATATATATATATATATATATATATATGTATGTATGTATGTATATATATATATATATATATATATATATATATATATATGTATGTATGTATATATATATATATATATATATATATATATATATATATATATATATATATATATATATATATATATATATATAATCAGTAAGCTACAAACGTCCTTTAATATCCAATTCGCTCTACCTCGGAAATAATATATTTTCATATATGTTACCGAAGGGGAATTTTTTTTTTTTAAGTTGATAATAAGTTCGTCGTCCCGTTGGCTGGCCGTGTGCATTAAAGCGTCCACTGTAGTCCTGAGTTCTTGTCCTGAGTTGGTGATCACGTGTGTGAAGAATTTTACATTATAGGAAAAGATTGACCTGACGAAAACACACGACCATAATGGTTCGTGAAGTTTTACGTTACTCTAAGAGGTCGCAAGGTTATGTTGTGACAGGTAGCCAAGTACATGTGTTGGCCACGAGGTTGTCTGAGTGAAGTCTGGCACGAAGTTTTATGAGACAATGGTGAACAGTTTTAGGAAAATTTCCCTCCCCTCTTTGCGGGTTTTAGTTATGGGAGCGAAGAATTGCTCATGCACACGAACTTAGGAAATCAAAATGAAACTCTTCTTAGACTTACAAAGTGGCTCGCGTGGCCACGTATGAATGAACTTTGTCAATGTAAATCCTCCAAAGGTGGACATGGAATTTCTTAGGAGGTGAATTAGAAGCTTTAGCATGGTTGCTACTGCATGTGTGTGAGAGAGAGAGAGGGAGAAGTGGAATCGCCCAGTGTACCTGATTTGAGTTGCCAGATGGTGTGTGTGTCCTGTCTGTAACAATGGACGGCAAATTGTCCAGAGCACGTGGTGGTGGAAATAATGGCACTTTTCCCTTTTTAACGCTGTTAACACTTCACTTCCTAACAATACCTAGCAATTTATAACATGAAGAAGTTGCTAGCATGCAGTAGCGGCAAAACTTGTGTTTTGAAATGACAACACACTTTCTCTCTGTGAGATTACTCATTCAGCATGCACGCCGGGATTTTAATTCTAAGAAAAACTTTAATAAAAAAATTTCAATCACGATTTATGATCGCAATAATACAATAGTAACAAAATACTTATGCTGTGTACCTTCATTCGATTGTATGTGCTTATTTAAGGGGATCTATGGTAAAAGGTTTGTTTTTCGTCTTGATCCTGCTTTACAGGGTTATTTGCTCGGCTTGCAATGATGTCGCAGGCTACAAATCTTGGGCAAGGGTCGCCACTTTTATTTTCTAAACCCAGGAAGGGGACTTGCCACAAGGGATGATGTACTCTGACTATAATTCCAGGGTTGGTAGAACATAGAAGAGAGCCTCGGTGGCTCAGTCGGTTACAGCAGCAGCTTCGGACTTCGTAGAGGTCTGTGGCGCGGGTTCATAACCCGCAGCCGACTGGTCAGAGAGGCAGACACTTTGCTATCCGTGTAGACATCCCGGGATTATATATGTAATCAACGGATAGGTTTGCTTAAAAAGCAAATGGATGTTACAGACTAAATACACATACAAAACAAAGCCACTACAACACCTTCTAAAAACATAACAAACATCTCACACGTCTCGAACTCTCGCCATACCCACGCAATAACTTCTCGCTGCTGGGAAGAAAGGGCGTTGGGTCGGGTATGATACATGAAACATACGTACCGGAGTCTAAGCGATGTCAGGCAGGGCAGCCGATCGAGACCACAGGTCTACCCCAAAGCCAAATCAAAAAGTCCTTCAAAAGAAGGCATCGTGCTTACCCCATACAAAAATGGGAATAAAAGCACGTTAAAAGAAGAAGAAGAAGAAGGTAGAACATAGAAGAAAAGGAAATGAGCTACGGGCTTTGCTAGAAAAGGGAATTTTAGATAAACTCTTAGGATAACTAGAATCACATATATTTACAATAACACAAATCAGAGGATGGGAATAATTAGACAGGTAAAGTGGATCCTGTCGTAGCACTAAGTTAAGGTGAAGAGATGATGACTGGATGCCGGGGATTTCACTTCAAGGTCACTGTGAGTCAATTTGTTGTGGGTTTACCACGGTAATGAAAGCACAATCGAAGCAGAAGGATCCACAGTGAGAAAACTCCGTCTGCAGTGGTGAATGCATGCAATTAACTGACAAAATTAACACAATTAAGTGTTCAAGGATGCACTGATGGTTCCAACGGATCCTTGGGTATAACACTGTTGAATTCGCTTATGAACATAAATAATAACAAAGTCAGGTCTGTATGAGAATTGCGTTGGAAACATGGAAAATGGAATAGCAAAAGACTACATGACTGGCAAAACTCGAATTCCTGGCACTTGACCTTGTGTCGGAGAGATGGGTCCTCGTAGATGCGTCGATGATAGCGGGGGGGGGGGGGGGGGGGGGGAGTTATCAAGGAATTGGCACTGGAAATATGCTGGATTGGAAGTTTGGAAGTCAGCCACATGGTTTGGGAGATGGCTCTTAGGAAGCGGAGATCAAAGGGTAGTAGGTTTTTGGTCTGCTATTAATAAATCAAAGAAAATATACTATAGAGGTCCCTCTCACAACAGACAAATAGATTTCAACAACAAAATAAAGCTTCCATACGACGAAAACATCCAAAAATCCACAGAACAACTCAGGTCTAATAATCCTTTTATTTTCCATTATCCCAAATCAACCAGGAGCTCGCTCATTAATGTGTACTTAAATAAAAAAGGGGAAGAAGCCGGAGTTTACAAGATTAATGGGGTGGAGCTGGTTTTCCAAAGTAGCTGTCTGTACAAAAGGAATCTGCTACTATCATCAAACCAACAATATGAACTTGTCAGGAGGACATTGGAAATTGGATGACAACGACGAGTTGATCCTCATGCCTCTTCTTAAGCAGGTGTTCCAAAAAATGTGACCACCTGACGCATGGCTTAATTTCCATCCTTCCTGGGAAACGGTCCCTTGCTTGCCAATGGAGACTTATTGCCACACCTACATATGCGTTATATATTTATTCTTGTAACATATCACCTTTCCACATTTTACCAGTGAACAGGGGCACAGAAGGAAGTGCTCGAAATATATGGTTGCAACGTTCAAATAGCGTTTTATGGGCCTTTTTATCATAATATATATACATATATATATATATATATATATATATATATATATATATATATATATATATATATATTGTGTGTGTGTGTGTATTTGTCCCTGTGTGTGTGTGTGTTTGTGCGTGTTGAAAACCATATCCGGCTCTAATATTTCAATAAAATTTTCGGAGCATCCTTTTTCCAAATCAACTGTCATGTTCATAAAAATCCTTCATGTTTCTTCTGGAGATCAAAAGCAGTGTGCAGCACAAAGGCTCTCGGAACCGACATGTCCAACTCCCAGAGTCGCTCAGCTGGACTCGTATGTAAAATAAACATGATCAGTGACGAGTGCCGGACATTTCAATAAAACTCAATGGCAGGAAAAATATAAGTTTATCAAAACGGAACAGCCTGAATGCTTTTATTATATTTGTATTAAATATCTTGACTACTGATCCTTCAATATTTCTTATATTTCATGTAGGAAGAACTTTTTTGGTAAACTACATGTTTACTGGGTAAGAAAATGAGATGCTCTATGAGCCCTTCTGAAGGGTGCACAATAAGACTTGTCTGTAAACTTAAAAATTCTCTTACTTGCCCTAACAAGCCCTATTTGGAAGTTTATTTTCTGCTCTGTCTAAAGAGTTGCATTCTTGACAAATAGTTCACAGAATATCTAACAATGAATATAAGCTCAAAGGAAGCTGTAAGAGACAGTAGCTAGAAATCTCCAAAAATGTTTGCGACTTTAGTCATTCTTTGTTCTTGTATCCTTCTAATATGCAAGAACCTGTTTCATTAGAATGATAAGGAGTTCGATAAACAGTGATGTGTATGGGTTACTGTCTGTTGAAAACGAACTGGAATTCTAGATATCAATACTAAGGTTACTACTCCCCTGTTAATGCACTGGTGCACACACACACAATATATATGCAGTATATATATATATATATATATATATATATATATATATATATATATATATATATATATATATATATATATATATATATATATATATACATATCACTTTATCTCCATATCATTACAGATTTTCGCCATAAAGCCTTGCTCACTAGTTTACTCAAAATTTCTTTATCAACAGAAAACTCCAGATCGTCTCAAAGTCACGTTTTTATCACCAAAATGTCTTGTGTAGAAATATTAATCCCTCAGACACAGGAAAGGAAATGGATATCACTGACCCGTTCAAGAAGAAGAAGAAGAAAAAAACTTAGCAACTTAACATAGGACGAAATCGAACTCACGACCACCACTGACATATAGTACTGATTTTTTTATGGTTTAAAGTTTCGCGAATGAGGCAGCTGAGGTACAATGAATTTCGGGAGGCATTTTTCCGAGATGTAACCGAGGACCAAGACCTTTCCATGAAGAAAGCTGGACACCATATCTTAAAATCTAACCATAGAATTTTCTTGAAAATATCTCATTGCATTTCCCACACCCAAGTTACTTCAGAAGTACTAGTCTAACCTAACTTAACCCAACCTAACCCAACCTAACCTAACCTAACCTAACGGGCATGGCAAAAAAACCGGGGCTGGTGCAATGCTAGCATGCATCTTAGGGATTTGTGATTGGGAGGTGCCTAAATGGCATATTATTATTATTATTATTATTATTATTATTATTATTATTATTATTATTATTATTATTATTATTATTATTATTATTATTATTATTATTATCCAGAAGATGAAACCTTTTCATATGGAATAAGTCTACAGAGGCCATTGACTTGAAATTCAAGCTTCCAAAGAATATGGTGTCCATTAGGAAGGTGTAAGAGGAGGTAAAGGGAAATACAGAAAGAAGAGAGGTCCCTTATCAAAAAATAAAAAAAAAAAAGCTAAAAAAGTTTATAAATAATACATTAATAATTAGATAAAAATGTATTAAAATACAGGGAGAATATTATTGGGTAGTAATGCGTTGCACCTTTGCCTGCACTTCTGAGGTTCCAATTGCACGACGTCCTCTGGGAGGCTGTTCCACATGCCAACAGTGAGAGGAATAAAGGCCCTCTGGAACTGAGAAGTTCGACAGCGAGGCACATTTACTGCATGTTGGGGCTGCTGTTCAGCGAATCTGGTTGCTCTCGGCAGTTAAGGGGATCAAGGATCAGTTGTGAATGTGAACGATCTCTGTGTTGAAATACAACTTATGAAAAAGTGACAAACCGGAGACCATCCGTCGATGGTCCAAGTCATAACTGCTACTTTTAGGAAACAAAACCCTCCCACCACGAGGCACTCTTATCTGAAAGAGATAAATCTCTGGCAGAAGCAGACATCCACACTGGAGAACAGTATTCCAGTACACGAAGAAAGGCAATAAAATGACAACGCTCTGAAAAAGACAAAGTGGAGAGACCAAATTGCTTTTGTTTTGATGAGTGAATAGAAGGCTTTCTAGTCAACAGATTTCCTTAATTTTCCTATACTATTTCATTTGTTTATTGCTCAATACTTTCTTCCACGGATAAGATCGAGAGAGTCACTTAAACAATCTTGAAAGGTATATGATGGAATCGAGACGATGACCTCTTTTCTACATACTATAAACAGTTTATCTGACTGAAAGCATTAACTTTCACCTATAAACGTTTTATGTTCAGTTTCCCTATCGTCTCTCTCTCTCTCTCTCTCTCTCTCTCTCTCTCTCTCTCTCTCTCTCTCTCTCTCTCTCTCTCTCTCTCTCTCTCTCTCACATATGTAGTCTTGATAAAATTGTTCTTGAAGTGATTATATTTAAATTTTTCAGTAAGAGCCTAGAGACCGGAATTAAATGTAGGTCTTTCCAAATATTGGTTCGTTAAACACCCTTTCTTTTGTAGTCCCGTTAGATTCTACTCGTGAATTCATATAACAAATATTAATTACTGCTCTCCCCACGCTTATATAAATTTTACATTTCCTTTGGGTACAGTTAATGAATTACTGTAGATTTGTTTCTCACCGAAAAATGAGAGAGAGAGAGAGAGAGAGAGAGAGAGAGAGAGAGAGAGAGAGAGAGAGAGAGAGAGAGAGAGAGAGAGAGAGAGACAGACAGACAGACAGAGAGAGACAGAGACAGAGAGAGACAGAGAGAGATTAAAAAGATCAGTCCTTGTTCGACAATGGTAGCAGTGACAAAATATGAAAAGTGTTGCTTATCGCAGCGTAAACAGACCCAACATAAGACGGCATGTCGAGGTTACAAGACAGAAGAATTTTACTCCTAAATTGGATTATTCATCGATAAAACATCTAAATGAACACTATAAAAATGGCGTCTTCTTCAGTATTTTTTGTCTTCTGAATTCCCAATGTACTTTTCCTACAGATTTAGTGTAGCACATCTGTTAGCTTCAGAGGATCACTTCCACAGATAAGATTATTTATTTATGACTTTACTACTGAGCTGTCAGACTCCTACGAGGTATAACTCGGCTACTCTTAATGTGAAGTTCAAGATGAATGACGTCTCAGACAGATTCCAGTGCCCTGTGGTTGGATGTCCCCCCCGCCCATTATCTGTGAGACGTCTAACCGTCTCTCTGAACGGTTCTTATGTCACCTAAGAGAGGGGGCCAGATATAATGAATCCTATCTCTCTTATAAGTGTTGCCTATCCAGTTCACTTTATCCACTGTACCCTCACCGAATAGAAGGTATAATGAAGTTTATGCGAAACGTCTAGGCTTTATAATCAAGAATGGTCATCTGACATCACTGTCTTCCCTCGGAGAAAATAATGTGTTATTCACCAAACAAAACAGATTTTATCCAAAGTTAGCGGAGCTGATAAAGCAATTAGATTACAAAAAAAAAAAAAGAACAAGAGGCTTGTTTATACAAAGAAGATGACTGAAAAACAAGAACTCTGTGTCTTCTTAATGTAACACTCTTCGGATCTTGCATATTTTTCTTCTTTTTCTCAAGCTTATTCTCGTCGCCTTTCTTTATTTTCCGCCTCAAAATGGAGGGAGCAAGAGAGGTTTCATCAAGCACGATGAACTGAAAACGCCGGGGAAGCCGACACGAGCTCTCACAATGGCCTGTTTACTCAGGGAGCGAAGCCCCCTGGAGCACGCCTCAAGGGACATTCATGAATGACGATGCTCTTAGTTACGTCAGAATGGCTTAGCCTTCCAGCGGTGTTTATCTGAAGTTACACGTCTGTATATAATATTTTACGACGAAGTTCGGAGATGAAAAATAATCTTTGGGTTTCTGAGATTATAACTATTTCAATGTTAATACCTTATACTATTCTAAGCGCTTTGATAATGGCATTTTTCTACAATAATGTATATTTCAGTTTAAATTTCTAAAATGTATAAAGATTGTAAAGTATTCTCTGGTCTCCCTAGGAATAATCTTTTATTCAAGAAGACAAAATAATGTTTCACATGTGTGTGGCCTCTGCCATCTGTTTATAGTTTTGTTTTAACTTTCAGTTATTTGTGCATGATGTATCATACAAAGCATCATATTTGCATTTGTATACATTTGTATACATTTGTTTACATCTATATACATTCCTCCGTAAAGCAATGTACATGATAAATTCTATTTCATTCAAACTCTTCAATTAAATAATCGCCCGCTGTTTCATTCATAAGCGTAAGGAACCTCTTTTTTTTTATTGTTTTGTGTTTGTTTGTGATAATCTTTCAATTTACTCAAAGTTCACTCTGACCACGTGGTTTTCATGTCGTTCCCAGTCTAATTTTCGTAAAGCTTAAGTGAATATTTTTATATTTGGGTCCCTCTAAATATGCCTTAAGCAACATAAGATGTTTTCATATTTATGTTAATCTTTCGTTTTGCTTAAAGTTTGCTGTGGGGACGCAGTTTTCATGTCGTTCCCAGTTTAATTTTCGTAAGGCCTAAGAGATAGTTTTATATTTGGGTTCTTTTAAATAAGGTCAGCGAGGTAATATGTTTCCATAAGCGTGCAGTTGTCCCAGAAAAATCTCCACACCGGCCATTGTCCTCTGAGCCAGGTGTGTGTACCAGATGACCTTGAACTGTCAGTCACTGAGCCAGACACAACAAACTCACGTGGCTATTGAGCCGAGTAAACATTACCCTTTTCCGGTCACCCGTGGACGAAAATTATATCCCTCCTCACCTGTCTCAACCAACTCCCAGCAACCTCCCAAGAATGAGCATCCCCATAAGAAGCCCGTGTGTGGGTTCTGCAAGAAAGCCAGACCTCCCACAGAGCAGTGCCCATGGCGCCTTTCAAACCCCCTCCCAGGAATCTACCAACTAACAAGCTTACACTCTCCTCAGGGGCAGTGCCATGAAGAGATTACAGCCAGAGCTATTGCACTGCTTGCAAGGTTTATGGCCACTCACCCACATGGGCAAAATGCCCTAATAATAAATCAAGTACTCCCACCATTGCCTCAGCAGTTACTTATCCGAAGTCCTTAGCCCTCCAGCCGGGGGTCCCATATATGTGGTGCCGCCCTAAGATAGCTACCCTGCGCGCCAGGTCAGGGCATTTGATGACTCCTGTGTGCAAATTTCACTCATTGGGAAGGACAAAGTTCCCTATGGATCTACTATTAACCAACATAAACTCGTCACAATTGAGGGTATCCATCAATTTAAAATGATGCTCTCTACTGTTCAGTTGAGAGTCACAAGACCTCATAGATCCAAAATCTGCAACCTTGCAGTAGCAAGTTATATTCCTGTGGGTTATGACATCCTCCTGTGACAGGACTTCCAGTCTCCATCTAAATGGCAGCATTCCAGGGGTCAAAACCCCTCAGATCATTCATTAGGCATGAGTAAGTCTCAAACGCCTGCATTCACTCCACTGCCAGTGTTACTGGAATACAATGTGTAGTGGCAACCTTCATCAAAATCGATTCAGATCGCATTATGGTGCCAGGCACTGCCCCAGTGCCAGTGCCAAGGCACCAAATAGATCTCCCTCCAGGAGATCCCAAACTTGGTTCACAATCTCTGCCAGTTCCACTCGAGTGCACTGAGCAGCTCTAAGCTCCGTCCGTCCCAAACAACAAGCAAATTCAAAACCAAATACTATTGCCTGACCCTGCCTTAGTGCCAACGCCAGAGCACGCCCCCTATCTCCCTTCAAGAGATACCAATCCGCATCCCCTATCTTCTCCTGGCTTGGCTCCACTACCAGTGCCAGTAAGAGAGGCAGATTCTTCCAACTACAGCGGAAGCTCAATCGAAGCTGGTCATGGTAACTTGTGAGCCTATCACGCCCACCTCTTCCTGTCCTTCCCAGTCCCCTGCAGACACGACCATGAGTAAGGCCGATGAACTCACGGAACAGTGAGGACTTGGGGTAGAGACTGTAACAAATGCCCCTGCTTTGACCTCCAAAGAAGCCGACATGGGTGGCACTCCAATGTTCTGCTTGGGCTTGGTTCAACCGATCCCCGTACTATGGAGAACCATCAACCTAAAAGAGATCTGCGTCAGAGATCACGGGCATAGGTAAAATCAGGTAGCCTAAAGAGAGCTGCTGAGCTCTTCTGGCACCGGTGCAAATCTGGCAGCAGTGCAAATCTGGCAGCAGTGCAAATCTGGCACGGTGCCACCCTTTCATCTTCCGAAGTTCTTTGGCACCTCTATCCAGAAAGAGAAAGCCCGAGTCTTTGCCTGTTTCATTTCCTTACAATCCTGTACGTTACTCTCTTCCTTTAAAATTTTCCTTTGTTTTCCTTCCTTTCTTTTTCCTTTGGGTACCCCTCGCATTTATTCCACACCTTACCAAGGTCCAAATTTTACTTTACTTCCCACTCTGGCAATGCAGAGTGCAAATTGACAGACATTTCAAATTCATAAGTCCTATGATTTCCCTCTCATGCCCATAAAAGCATGATACGTTTTAAAATCATATATGCCAAAGCCATTTAGTATTATCATATAAGTGCCAACTTGGCACAGTGCCATTATCGTAGATGTTGGCAGATAATCCTGTCAGAGGGGTCGTGTCCTTTGATTGCTGTGAACCCCCTTGGGCTAAAGAATACACCTAAGACATTCTCATAGGCTAAAGAGTATAATTTCGGCTTATTCATCATCATTTTTCTTTAACAATCATTACTCTTTCTAGAATCTATCATGTATCTTCTTTGTTATTCCCTCGTAATTTAAATCCTGAGTCTGTGACTCGAAAAGACCGTGTACTTTACATATTTGTCTGTCCTTCATTGTGCTTATCTTCGTTGCCGTAAGCACCGTTGACCTCAGTGCCACATCTGGTACTGTGCCGTTGATTTAAGAAACACGGCAACTCCTAGCCGAAGACCATGTATACTTCATTGTAATGCCTCATCAAGGCAAACTAACTGCATGTCTTTGACTGTAATAATTATTACTAAAAGTGAAATGCATGATTGTTTTAAGATTTACCATAAGGAAATCATTTAAAGTTAGTGTATTTTGATATTTATGATAACTTCCTCGTATTTATAACAGACCCTGTTTCAAAATAACCATAGCTCATGATTTATTTTATTTTAATATTTACGATAATTAGTCATCATTCCTTATCAAATTCCTGTTTAAGAGTAACAGTAATTTAATGTTAAAACCCTTTCTTTCACTCTGCGATTAACATGAAATGTTGAATGCTCTGTCAAGTTTATTTTTCAAATATCTCATATGTAGCAGAGAAGTTTAGTTTAATAAAAATACTTGAGTGCCATTAAGGAGAAAATTAGAGCAATGTAAAGCATTTGTCAGATGAATCCTTGGTTAGGTAGGCATTAAATTTTGCACCAGAGTGAAGGTGCAAGATGTCCATTTTGGGGGGGAGGGGAGAGTTGCTACATTTTCCCAAGCATCCAAGCTACCAAAAGATTAATTGAAAGCTTAAAAGTAAAAATACAGTGCATTGCTTAGCACTGCCTGACAAGGAAGGGCGAAATGAATATTGGCCCCTCCCTAAAACCCGTTAATTGCACTCTGTTTACCTTCCTCACTTTCTCTTTCTGAACATGTGACTGTTGGGAAGCCTTTGTTTCAGAACACGAGGCTGTGAGGAGATTAAGTCTGGCCGGAGGCAGAATAGAGCCAGTGGTGCAGATTAAGAGAGAAGCAAGCACTGAAATTGACTTAACATGAG
>JANJGK010000046.1:3938642-4013642 GCA_039081455.1 Macrobrachium rosenbergii | reverse complement strand
TTCTCTGTTGTGTAAATATCTTATACTATAGAGATGAAAATTGAAAAAGTTAAGAGCTTTTATAATGGAGAAACGTTTGTTATTTTTATGATTTACTCTTATTCTTCTCCGTAATCAATCATTCTATTTGTTCTTTTAGAACTTACTCGAAGTAGGCATTTTTCACATATTGACCCATAATTTGAAGACGTTCTTTAACAATGATCTCTACGTTACCTATTAAGCAACCTATGCATAATTTCTATTTGCAGTTATTTTACCTAACAGCGTTAAATTATACAACGCTCTTAAAAAAAAAACAATAAACAATTTGAAGGGGAAAAGAGACCTTTCCAGAAATTCAAAAGATAAAAAGTCAACTGCTACTGAAGATAAAACTGACAAAAAACAAAACGTGTGAAACCAAAGAATGCAATTTGCATGCAAAGAGGAAGGTTGCAAGACCCTCTCTCATTCAAGTGAGAGTGGAATGCAGCCGACTTAGTTTTCCTGGGAATTATCTCCACGCAGAGAGGCAAATGCGAGGTACACTCGCCGCCAGGCACGGTGCGGAAGCCATTTTGCTTGGCTTTTTGTTCTGAAGACTTTTAAATTAAATTTTTTTTTTCTAGTTGCCAGTCATTGTTTTTTTGTGGAAGTTATATTTTGTATTAGTTCAACATTTCTGAGCCAACTTATTTCTTACTCTTGTTTATCATTCTTCAGACTTCCTACTGAATTATATTCAGTATGTTGCGCAAATGCTGTTCTAGGTTTGTTTAACTATTGAATATAGTTTTCTTTCCGTTTTCCTATTTATCAACTGTCCCCCTAATTCTCAGGCTTCTCTTCGGTCAAATGTGGCATTATATTTGCTCAACTCTAACACAGAATGTTATTTTCCGATCTTTTCATTTATCTTTCATAAAAATTCCCTTTGGCTGCTCCCCAGTCAGCCATTTGGAAGTTCAGTTAGATTTGCTTCAACGTGATACCGATATTCGGTTTCAGTTTTGGGCGGAGACCAAATGACCAGATCTAAAATTAAACGTACAATCAGAATTGAACCATCTATGAAAGGTCAAGTTTAGGTATCCACTGATTCAAGCTGATCTGAAAAGGTCAACTGTTGTCTTTGAATCACATTTTCCAAGTTAAGAAAAACAAACCTGACCATCTCATAGTTGACACTTAGTCATTGTCACTGTAATCTGTGGACCTGAGTGTGCTCTTCTCTGAGAAGGAATTGGATTCAGTTCCTGTTTTCATGGGTGACCATATCTGAATTCAAGTAGTTGGTTTTATTAATAATATAGTTGAAAGTTTTTGCTCGGCACCAGCACAAGAAATCAGCCACAATTTTTTTTTTATTTCTTTTTTTCTAAAACCCGGTAAACCTGTTTAACCCTTCCCCTTTTCAAAGTAGTATATAAGATAAAATCTGACACACACACACGCACACATACACACACACACACGCACGCACACACACACACACACACACACACACACACACACACACACACACACATATATATATATATATATATATATATATATATATATATATATGTGTGTGTGTGTATATATATATACATGTATATGTATATATATATATATATATATATATATATATATATATATATATATATATGTATATATATATATATATATATGTATACCCATACATACAAACATATATATATAAATATATATATATATATATATATATATATATATATATATATATATATATACATACATACATACATACATACATACATACATACATACATACACGAGCACACATGCATGCTTTACCGTTTCTTGAAATGGAACAGGGTAAAGCGACACCTCTCAATGCATATATTACATGCTACCTCAGGCATATTCCCGTGAAAAAACTTTAATTCGAGCTTAGCAAACATTTTCAGAAAATACAAACAAAGATTTTTATATATTACGTTTAGTGATTGTAACTGGGGAGGGGGGGCCGGGAAACACGCTGCTATTCTGTCACATAATCTAACTTTACCTGTTTAAAACCTGTGGAAGCCCATAGACAGGAAGTTCTGAAAGGGAACAGGTACCCATTTAGGATACCATCTCTTCATTAAGTGCTATTAATTACATATTAATCATATCTAAAAAAAAAAGGACCACAGCCCCTACCCCTCCAGCAGTAGTGATATAGACGCAAGCCCTTTATCACGTCCATCAAGGCTGCCACAGATGGAATATGGCATTTCCATGCCCAGAAGTACATACCATACCTGACAGGCAGCAGGATTTGCAAAACAATAACATTATTTCAGTGTCAAAGTGACCAGAGGAGAGGAAATGTTAACACTTCTATTCCTCCGAGAATTCGTCGTCGTGGATGAATTCATGGTCTCGCTGACCCCGAAGAGAATCCTAAGTTAGATTGACACTTCCTCTCTCTCTCGGGCGTTTCAGAGACGGTATTTTGGGATATGAGTCGGGTAGTGGAACCATCGCCTTTTCAAATATGAAGAGGGAAAGTTTAGGATTTAATTCACTGCAAGTAAATGTCCATTTCAGTTCCAGAAAAGTAAACGTGAGTGACAGATTTCTCCGAAACCTAAGGGAATGTATAAACAATTATAGTTGTGAGTTGATACATATCTTATTAATGATAAGGTTTTAGTGGTTAATATAGACATTTCAGCTCAAAGTGTACTGATGCATCTCCATTAGCTGTCTTGTATAAAATTGACTGTTCATTGTGTCCTTGCTAGAAATGGTAGAAAAGAGAGCGCAAGAATTTCAACTTCACCACAAAATATACCAACTATATTTCCTCCTATATTGAAGAGTGAATACATTCTTGCCACATTTTATGTAAGCATGAATATTTACAGCAGTAATTCTGGCGTTTGAAAACTGAAGGTGAATTTCGGCTGTAATTCCTTTTTCCAAGCACATACCAATTCAAAAAGGGAAGCGAATATATATATATATATATATATATATATATATATATATATATATATATATATATATATATATATATATATATATATATATATATATATATATATATGCTCATTAGTTAATAGCATATGACAGTAAATGCAGCTGTGACCATAGGAAAAAGTAAATAAATAGCTAGCATTTTCATGTTATTTCATTGCACCTGGAAAATTTGTTGAAATAACACAAAACCGCTCGGTACATATTTCTTTTATTTTTTCTGTGTCCCTCATATATATATATATATATATATATATATATATATATATATATATATATATATATATATATATATATATATATATATATATATATATATATGTACATGAGTTTTTGTAGTCGTCGCTGTATGAAAGCTCCACCTTAAAATCCTAGAATCTCTCGCGTAATTGATATCGACCCGTGTCCCACCCGCTGCTTGGTGCATAAATCCTTTCTCTTTCCCCTCTAATCTTGTCACACCTCCATTGCAGGTAAGATTCTTCTCTCTCGGAGAGATCGACCAGTGGGTTGCACATTAATGGTTAAAAGCGCAATTCCTGTCCCTTGTTAAAGTCAGGAGGATTTTGCATAAATTCACTCTCCCGTTTGGGAAAAGTTTGTCGAGCAACTCTTGAGGAAAATGGTTCTGGCAAAGATTTTCCCAAAGTAAACAAGTTTTGGCTTTTTTTACTATGTTCCTCCCAACTAGTAAGTGTCGTTTTAATTTAGTCTTTTGCTCTTTTGATACTAATTACTGTTGGAAAATGTACTATTATTATTATTATTATTATTATTATTATTATTATGATTATTATTATTATTATTATTATTATTATTATTATTATTATTATTATTATTATTATTATAAGGTCTGACCAATTATTTCATGAAATAGAAAAAAATCTTGATTTTAAGTTTAGCCAACAACTGGCCCTAAATAATATCATCAATTTTGTGCTGAGCGCTGCAGGATGGATTCCAAGTTTCCGTTACAGACATGACAAACGAACTCTTGTTTGAGTCCGTTCTAAAAGTGAAAGTTCAGTGATCTTTTCTGCCGGAGATACTGAACTAATCCGGGAAAACAAATTGTTCTTAAAGTTATTTGAAACAACGAGGAAAATCTGGCATCACCGGAAAATTAAGAGAACAACAGAATTACGAAACAGGAAACGATCCGCCCAGATAAACGAACCAGTCTGGTAAGTCTGAGCCACCAGAGAAAATCCTTCATTACCGAAGTGATTTTGACATCATATCCCTATTCCATCAATTCTTCATCATGCGTCATAGCTGGGTGACAATGCCTTCCATTTTGCCTACATGAGTGGCTTTCATTACAGATATCCAATAAAACACGAAATATGTTGAAATAACAACTGCGATTTTTAATGGCAATGCAACGAACTGTATTTCGATATCAAGTGGACGTAAACGAGCGGCTAATCCGATGCAGATTCATTTCATGGTTAATTGGAGGCAACCAAAGGGATTCATTCATTTTGATTTTACAAAATATAACAGCTCACCAGCTCAGAGAAGATGGCGCCCAGTGCTTCATTACAGAGACTGATAAGGTTTGCTTTCCGAGATTTCAGCACAAAATGGACTGGATTGGTTGCCATAATTAGCTTTGTGACTCAACGCGTATTAATGGAGTAATAATAATAATCTGACTTCATGAAAAGAAATGTCTGTCTTTGTGTTATTTTACTTTCGTTTCTCTATCCAGTGTTCAAATTAAACAGAATCAGCGAGCACAAAATTCGAGATAGGAAAGTGCGTATACCAAATACATTAATAATAATAATAATAATAATAATAATAATAATAATAATAATAATAATAATAATAATAATAATAATAATAATAATAATAATAATCACCTGGAAACAAAAGGTTGTTAAAATTCATTGAGAATTGGTTATTTAGGAAAATTTTTGAAAATACGTACAGTATGTTCATTGATATAGAAAACCTAAAAGAAAAAAATGTCAAATGGATAGGAAAAGTAGACCTATTTAAGCCCAGACCAAAGAGAGAAGGTAAAAGGAAATTAAGAAAGGTGGCTTTCTACTATGGAAGAAGCAGTAGCCTTCCTCCCGCCAGGCTATACAATGGAGAATATCATGAGGAATTGGTGTTAAATATATATATATTATATATATATATATATATATATATATATATATATATATATATCTATGTATATAATATATATATATATATATATAATATATATATATATATATATATATATTTACATACATATAGATATTTAACGCCGTGAATACATGGCCTTGGGTTCTTGAATTCTATAATGGTGAATGGGTGTGTTGGGAGAGAGTGAGAGAAGAAGAGAGAGAGAGAAGACAGGATGTTAGGGAGAAAAAAGCAGGAGAGAGGGAGAGAGAGAGAAAGATAGTTTATTGAATGTCACTCAGAGTTTTTCCGGGTAGTGCTGGGTTGTTCAGCTAGTATATATATAATGGAATGTTTGTATATTAATTTGGATTCTGTAGAATCTGAACCGCTTGGCAGACCCAGACAAAATTTTGCACACGGCCTCTATGTCACTCCAGAAAGGTTTATAACTCGAAATCAAACCCCTACCACGTGACAGACTATACAAACACAGACAAAACAAATGAAATTTTCGTGGTTAATTCTCATTGTCCACTGACGCTCCACCTTTTTTTCCAGGTGCTGCCAGACGTATGATTTAATTGAACTCATCCCACTGCAAACCCTATAATCAGTTTAGTATATCCAAAAAACTTAAGCTGATGTGTTTGACTGTATTAGAGTTACTTTCATTCAGTCATAAAGCAATGTAATTCAAAATGCACATGGCCATCATTTGACCTAATTAATTTATAACAATTAATAATATAATAATTGTGTATTACCTCGATAAAATCAACATGGAAAACCGATATCGGTTTGCATGAGGTTTGGAACTCATTATCGGCAAACAGAGTGAAGAGGCAGCGGACAAAGCAGTTGCCAGTTAACCATATATACAGGCCTTCCTGAGTCCATCTCTGCACATTATAAATTTGATTGAAGAACTGAGTAACGTTTTTCTTACAATCACGAACGCAGAATATGCACGAAAAAAAAAAAAAAAACCGAAGCGTCAACTTAAATTGAAATGGACATCTGGCAAACTTAAACCCGTGAGCAGCAAAGACTGGAAGAGTAACTGGCTAGTCAATTCGCACCTTTTGCTGCATTCCCGTCGTTTAGGAAAATAAAAATTGTTTGTTTATGGTTATTTATTAGAATGATATATATTCATTTCTATCTCTTATTAACGAAGGGCATATTTTTGTTATGATACCTTATTACGACATTACCATAGGTACAAATTTGACCGTTAGGTGCTCACCAAACCTTGCTTTGTACTTGTTGATATACTGCCGTAGGGACGTGTATAGCGGTAATTTTTTGCTATCGTTCTGTGTAACCTTATACTAAATGCTACGTTCATAAATTTGAAGGCATTGTAAAATTAATGAATTGCAATTGATTATGCTATGTTAAAAACGCCCCTAAAACCAACATAAAGCATACGTATCACGAGTTGAATTTAGCCCTTTTGGAAAATGTTTTGCAACTCATTTTTTAATTCATCAAAAATCGCTAAACTAGATAACTATTTTTTTTATTCAGCACAAAAGCAAAATGAATTGCCTTTCGTTTGATATATAATTCATTACTATTTGTGCTAGGTGTGATATGACAAAGGGCAGTTAAACAAAGGCAAAATGGATGAACGAGTTGCAGGTTATAGGCAAGTGACACCCGTTCGTTACTATTTTTTTTTTTAAATCACAAAAAAATGGATACATTGAAATACTAATTTTTATTTACACGATGAGAAAATTTAATACTTTTTGCTTCCAATAAATTCCGCAGACTGATGAGGAGGTAGAAGAGTAGCTACTGCAGCAATTCACTTAATAATAGGAAAGAAGCAAAAAGATGTAAAAGAATATAGTCTAAATATTTCTGATAAAAAAGACGTATATTCTTATACAATATTAATGTATAAGTTTAAATTAGAACCTGGGGGAGAAAGAAACAGAGAGAGAGAGAGAGGGAGAGAGAGAGAGTTTATAGGTTGTTATTCAGAGTTTTCCTGGGCGGCGCCGGGTTGGTCAGCTAGTATATGTGTATATATATACACACACATATATATATATATAGTGTATATATATAATATAATATATATATATATATATATATATATATATATATATATATATATATATATAGAGAGAGAGAGAGAGAGAGAGAGAGAGAGAGAGAGAGAGAGAGAGAGAGAGAGAGAGAGAGAGAACCGTGAATATGCACCCTCCTGCAGGAAAGTTTTCCAATAAAACGTTTTGGTATTGCACGCTCTTCTTCTGCCGATAACAGCATCGAGTATGCATTGAGGAATGCTTCGAAATGCTGTAATCTCAGCTGCTATTGACAAAGTGTTCCAATAAATGCCGGAGATTTCATTGTGCCAATAACGATTTTGATTTCTCGTCGATAGTAACGGGTTTAATGCCAATTGGAGATCTCAGGAATACTTCGCAGATCTCCATACAAATATCTGCAATAGATTAGATTCCTATTTACTCAACCTCGTTCTCTCAGTCTTTTCACACACATTAGCCAAGTCCTGTTGACAATAGAGCAGGTAACTCGTTAATAAAGTTATGCCAACATAGATGGGTGGACAGATAGATAGATAGATAGAGAGAAAGATAGATAGATACATGGCTGAAGGTGAGAGTATAATAAATTATATCCATGCATGGATGCCGATAACTAGTCAATAAAGTTAAGCGAACATATATATATATATATATATATATATATATATATATATATATATATATATATATATATATATATATATATATATATATATATATATATATATATGTATATGTATATATATATATATATATATATATATATATATATATATATATATATATATATATATATACATATACATATATATATGTATATGTATATATATATATATATATATATATATATATATATATATATATATATATATATATATATATATATATATATATATATATATATATATATATATATATATCACGACTCTTAATAGAAGTGGAATTAAAACAAGAACAATAACAATAACTGTTTACATTCATCCCACCACGATTATTATAGATATTATTCTTTGAAAAATAAACCCAAATTTTCACTTTTGTTCTAATGCAGTTTATAAAGACTAAAATATCATTTTTAAAAGATATTCCGAACCCAAGGAAGTTATCCAAGAGAAAGATATTGCAAAATTTAAGGGATGCTTTTTCATCGTTTATTCCTCCCGATATCGATAACTCGCAAAATATAGACCAAGAAATTATCACATTACAAAACATCCAGATTTACGTAATACTTATTTCTGAAAAAGCTCCCTCAGGTGATGTTTCTGGTCTGATCCAGTGCCCTAAAGAATAATACTATTAATGCCATGAACAGTGAAATAAAAATTAGGAGCTACAATAATGCAGCTCTGTTCTCATTTATTCATTTGAGTTGGGTGATGAGAACTAAGAAGGATATCGAAAGCTCTTCCCTTCATACTTCTGATTATACTTTGAATGCAGAATTTCTGAGAGTGTTATTCTCCAGTAATAATAATAATAATAATAATAATAATAATAATAATAATAATAATAATAATAATAATAATAATAATAATACCCCAATGAATCATTTGGGTATTCATAACGAATCAGGTGGCCTCGAGCACATTACATACAAAATGCTCCTTTTCTTCACTCTTTTGGCCTTTAAAAAGAGAAAAATCTCACTTGAAATGATAATTATAAAAGGAACAAGAGATGGAAATCTGGCGATGATATTCTCCTGGCAGATTAGTCCGAATCTCTCTCAAGAATCTATGATTTATTACAATATTTCTGAAACAAGCCTTTCATCAAAACCTTTAGGACAAAAAGAACAAGAAATTGAAAAATTTTGGAAAAGATGGAAAGTAATAAAACTTTAAAATTTAATTTCTTTCTTTTGTAAACGATCTTCAAAACTGCACGGTATTTACATTTAGCAAGAACCTATACAAGATTAACCTCAGAGAAGTAATTACTAAGATGAAAAAATAAGAAGCTGAAGAACAATTTCAACCCTTCCACGATCCCCGGAAATGACACGAAGTTTGACTGAGCGAAGTCTTTCGGAGCGAGAAGGAGATTTCGTGAAACACACTTTCCCAAACAACCTGAAATCAATTACGGGCGTTGACAGCCTGAATGGGAGTTCGTAGGTCGTTGCATTTATCACTGCAAAAAAATTAGACAATGGATTGGATATTTTTTCCTTAAATGTTATAAAGCTACAAATCACCCAGTCATTCGTTTGGTTATATGAAGAGAGGAAAAACAACCCTTCTCTAAGCTGAATGATCGCGAAATAACCTTAACTAACAACCAGCATATCAGACTATAGAGATAGTTGGAGGTGTTGTGACAACATTATGTTTTATATCTTTTTCCGGCTGAATAAAAAAAAAAAAAAAAAAACTTTTGCCAGAACCCTTCCAACATCTCGTCAATATTTGCAGCATTATTTGTCTCAGGTTAACATTAGTGCATTTACTCATCCCAGAAGAGAAAGAGCCATCATTTATTCATTCATGTTTCATCGTAAATGTGGCCCATGAGTATTCGACACAGAACTTCACAATCGGGACTTAAGTTCCTCGTCTTTCACTCTTCCAGCTCTTCAGTTTACCAATAAGGCTAAAATCTGTGTTCATAAACAAGTGACTAAATTCCCTAAGTTTTACTCTAAATGGACAGTTTCGTCTAATCTACTAGGGCTTTTTTCTGGGAAACCTGATCGACAGGCAGTGAGAGGAAGTACATTGTCTTTAAGCTGTTTTCTTTCTCTATTTTCCTTCACCTCCTGTTGCATCTTTCAAATGAACACCTTAATATTCTTTGGAAGCTGGAATTTCGAGTCAATGGCACCTTTGGTGAGCTTGTTCCATATGAATAGGGTTCATCTTCTGAGTAATAATAATAATAATAATAATAATAATAATAAATTATTCTTCTATTTCATTATTTCCCCACCTTACAATATAAACAATGAAGCGAATATTAAATGGCGTTTTTAAACCTAAATTCCGAGACCGTGAAAACAAACCTAAAAAAAAATAAGGGCTTTCTATTTGCATGGATGTTTTCTCATCGCTTTTCCAAGGCGGAAATTCTCTCTCAGGGAAATTTCAAAGAGCGCTTACCCCCGAGGGCTTACCAGGTGCCGATGGCGTCACTCGGGAAATAAAAATGTCAGTTTTCCCATTTTTTTATAGAAGTGGCCCCAAGATGTGTGAGAGGATTGTAAAAACGAGGCTTTTCCTCTCTCTCTCTCTCTCTCTCTCTCTCTCTCTCTCTCTCTCTCTCTCTCTCTCTCTCTCTCTCTCTCTCTCCATTTTTTCATGTATTCTTAATTTAAAGGGGAAACACGATGACTACCAGGCTATTTTTTCCGGCTCAATCCTCCCGTAGTCGTGATGGTATTAGTAGTTCATGTGAAATGTGCTACGGTTTTCGACAGATGGGAATATAAACAGACACATACACCAATACACATGCAGACATAAACACACACACATATATTTATATATATATATATATATATATATATATATATATATATATATATATATATATATATATATATATTGTCACGATGCGTATCAAGTACCTGGTTATTACACAACTAATCTCAAGATTCAAAAATATACCTCACTTCAGCCAGATACCTGAATTCTCACAACATTAATTGTTACGACTGAATACTCTAAAGGTAACAGTGATCCCTTAAGAAAAAATTATTTATCAATCACTTGAAAAATCAAACTAAGTCTATCAGAATATGTGTGAGGTATCAAAAATTAAACTAGAAATCTTCTAGAGTAAAAGGGCATCACTCCATCAAAAAACTCTAACTGTTTCCCTGGTCTTCATTCACTTTAGCAAAACTAAAAGAACAAAACATGTTTATCACTTTGCCTTATGCACACACAATCAATCCTATTCACTGGTGATCAATAAATGAAACACTGTTTTTCTAAAAATGTTAAATACAAAAATTTTTTTTCAGATTCAAAGTTTATAATTAAAATTCACTATTAATTAGAATTCACAATCTGAAAAATTTACTATGAGTTGAAAATAACACATTAGTTGAAAATAACACAAAACTCAATGAATTCTTGAATTAAATTATGAAACAAATCTAATTCACAAAAATTTTATCAAGAATTTAAATTAATCAAGCAAAATTTAAACTATCAAGAATTACTCAAGATTTAAAAAGAAAATCTCAATAAATGAAATTAAGTATGCAATGTTAAATTAAGTATGCAATGTTAAATTAAGTATGCAATGTTAAATTACCAAGAAATATTTACAATGCTATGTAAATAAATGTTACATCACAAACATAAAAAAAAAAAAATGTGAAAATATAAAGAAATTGTAAATAGAAAAACACACAAAAATACACATAAGATTTATCAATAATGATTTCACTTGTTCAAAATTTCCTAACTTATCATACCACAACTTCCTAACTTATCATACCATGGTATTATAAGTAAAATTTCACGTTACCTTACACAACTTGTGAAAACCTCAGTAAATCACTTGCTGCAGCTGCGTTACACAATACACACTTTTTTACCAGGCGCCGTTACGAACTAAATAACTTTGCTAAATTCAGATCTCAAAAGTTAATGTTAAAAGTGACCACAAAAAATTACGTTAAAAGTAATCTCTTCCTAATTAGGAATGAGAGAGAGAGAGAACCAACTTCACTGGTCTCAGAAATCAGAATGAAACAAATTTTAGGGTTCCAGTAACAGTGAAACAATTACGTGATGTCATTAAAGCATTTTGGGTGCAAGATACAAAAGTTCTAGAAGCAGGGAGGTGACGTCACTAAAGCGTTTTGGGTGCGAGATACAATGGAGAGAAGCTTCTAGAAGGAAAGTTACATCATCCCAGCAAAACGTTTTGAACGCATCTTACAAAACATGATGTAATTGATCAGGACACGTATTCTTTCTCTCCAAGTGGCAAACGTGACTCGAACATGAAACAACGTGAAATCACTCGTCTTGAGCCCGTATGGGACGAATCGGTGTTTGTTTTCAAAAGCTGTCATCACTACCCCAAAACAAAGCATTCCCTCTTATCTCAACTGATGACAACTGAAATGAAACAAGCCCTGGTGGACACACACACGTGTTCACATACTACGCTTTTACCAAGAAAGATATTCGTTCTAAGTTACGTTACTATTGAAATTATAATAACAATTCTAAATTACGCTATCAAGTAACTTAATCAAGTTCTTTTGAGATCTGATGCCAAACTAAATATGACACTTCAACGATCATTATCATTAAACATAACACATGAAAAAAGTAAATATGTCAAAATTATAGGAGGATATACGTATTACAAGGCAACATCATGAAAATATATATTGTTACAGACTGGACTGGTTTTGATGAGAATTTACACACAAAATTATAATTGATGCTGCCACGAAACCAAGGGAGTCCAGTTTGTAAACAAAAGGGGATTTAATTGAAGACTTACCTCAGAATTTTCCTGGAGTTATAATTTAAGGTAGAAGGTCGCCATATTGGAATTTAGAATTCTTTTGCCAATTTACAGTGATCTATTTATAGAAATTTAGCAAATTAACATTAGCAAATCAACAATTAGACACCATACAACATAATCACTGAGGGACAGATTCAGAATAGGCACAGTAACAATAATGACATGAATTGGCAACAAGCAAGTGGATAAAACGGGGCCAATCTGCAATACTCAGTTCAATGGTAATAATTACATTCAGTCTGCCCTGATTACGTGGAATATTAATGCATATGATGGTGTTCCAGGATGGAGGAAATACTTCATGAAAATAGTTGGCCACAATGGGAACTTCTCTAACTACGACCAGGAAATGTGGTGGCAGGCGGGGATGGAAGCATGGAATTTTTCAATTGTACCGTGTCTCGTGTCGCCTCCTGGAAGAGACATTTTGCGTTAGCCCTGCTCAAACTAAGGGAAAGGGAATCTTCCTACCGAAGATTACCCAACACATTCTTAAATACAACACATAACGTATCCTAGAAGGTGCTTTTGATGAAACCACGTAAATATGATCTGAGAGTCGGAGTCGCCTGTGCGTTTAACAATGGACACATAACTATACGCGCCCAAAGTTAACTAACGCTTGGCCCTTAACTTAAATAACTGAAATAGCCCTTAGATTGCACTGGTGGAGGTATAAATGATTGTTATATCAGGATCTTTACTCGAATTCAAAGCACGTAAATGGCAAGGCAGGGGATACAGGCAAGATTTTGACAAAGGGAAGATTGTTTCGTGGAGGAATGGGTTAAAAGTTTGAAAGAAATGGAAATTAAGGAGTTGAATACAAGGGATAGGGCTGGCTAATTGACTACTCACAAACGTACGAACCTTTTAAGATTGTTATAGGGGCCTACAATCGGATTGGCTGTTCGTCGACGATCGTCACACCAGCGGAAATGGAGGGACCCGCAGAGCGTCCGCTCCAGATGAAGTTAGAAGCATCTCTGTCTCCCCAACATGGCTTCATTGGGGGGGGGCATCTCAGTTCTGGCCACGTACCTGCAAGCATGTCAAAAAGGCCAGCAAAATCACAGAGAAAAGGAGACCTTAGGGCTAAGGCCTGATAGAATAAAATCCAACCACATCCCCTAATTTCGATACGCCTATAGGGCTTCCTGAACACTAATTGCTACTCCATCTCAGGCAATGGGGGGAGACGGGGTTTAGAGTATTGTTCCCGCATCGTATGGTCTTCAAGGGGGTGAAATCTAGGTGTGTTCTGGTAGCAGGGGGTTTTTTAAAAGGGATACCCATTGTCTACCCGGCGTGGGCATTTCCTGTAGGCTGTGAAAGCATGCGTTCTCTGTCCTTATGAGTGAAAGCTAACGGAAAATATATCCTCTAAATAAGTTAGCTAGATAGCAGCTACATAGGAGGGAGGAAGGTATATCCCTAACAATATATATATATATATATATATATATATATATATATATATATATATATATATATATATATATATACATATATATATATATACATATATATATATATATATATATATATATATATATATATATATATATATATATATATATATATATATATATATATTAATATTGGAACCAGTGTCTTTCGCGGATAGGGAAGGATGCTATACTTTAACAAGCACTTGAATGCAAGCATTGACGGATTATGGTGTACCTCATATTTCCATAAAGACTTGTCAAAAAATTCCCCCGTGTTTTCCTTACAAATGAAAAGCGGTGGTGCGTGTGTGCGTGTGTATATGAGCAGACGGCTGCGTCAGACAGATCTCTTGCTGATATTTCATCGTCCTTATTGTACCATAAAGAAGTAAATACCGAAGTGTTTTACCCATTGTTTTTCTCGTACTCGAGGCTTTCTTGTTACAAATAATGAGCACCGGTGTTGATGACGTAGGTGCAGGACAGGTAAATTCAGCATTTTGATTTCTCCGTAGACATGCAAGGAAAGGGTGAGCACTCACACAAAACGGTAGTGGTTAATTATTTCTAAGTGTTATATATATATATATATATATATATATATATATATATATATATATATATATATATATATATATATATATATATATGTATATATATATATATATATATATATATTTTTTTTTTTTAATGTATTGAACGAGGCTACAGATGTACACTGTCCCAGCTGTGCTCAAGCAAGTCGTTAAAACTCAGCACTTGTAACATAAACATCAGATGTTGGCAAAATTTTATTATTCATTCACTGGGTTTCAGCCTAAACACGCCGCAGTTATGGCCTTAATATGCTTCTCTCCGAAGAACGTCTAAGGAGAAAAATTCTCAGTTGCCAAATTGACCTCAAATGAACTTCATCGATTTATCAATCATTATATTACTGTTTCCAAAAAATCATTTAATGAAAAACCCACCAACTTTTACGCACAACATCATCATTTAATCGGATGAAACATAACTGAAATTGCATTGTTCAAGAATTTAAAGGAATAATTATTCAAGAAAACAGTAAAATAAATGTTCACAAGTAATCCATTGCACTTGTGTGGCGTAGGGGTACAGACACGTATCCCCCAAAGAATATATTTTCCCATTCCAGTTTTGTATCTTAGATTTAATCCATATTTCCACTGGAATTGTCTTCTTTTATCCTAAGAAGCTCCACGACTGGAAGAAACTTTTATTCAAGTTTCCTCGTGACCTTTTCACAAAATGACTTTCAAGGCTCAAAATGATCTTTCGCCATTTGCCTCTCGTATCTCGGTCACATAACCAGAAATCAGCTTCTAGCAACATTTACCCCTCTGGATTCATAACAGAGTTTACCAGTTCGATATCTAAAAGTTCTTCGTTGGCCGGGTGGCTAGAGCTCTCGGCTAGCACGCTGTTGGCCCAGCGTTCGAGTCTTCGGTTGGCCAATGAAGAATTAGAGGAATAATTTATTTCTGGTGATAGAAATTAATTTCTCGTCAGAATGTGGTTCGGATTCCACAATAAGGTGTAGGTCCCGTTGCTAGGTAATCAATTGGTTCTTAGCCACGTAAAATAAGTCTAATCCTTCGGGCCAGCCCTAGGAGAGCTGTTAATCAGCTCAGTGGTCTGGTTAAACTAAGATATACTTAATTTTAACCTCTGAATTCAAAGAATTTTTCATCCAGAGCTCATATAACTTCGTGTGTGATACGTTATATGAGCTCTGGATGAAAAATTCTTTGAATTCAGAGGTTAAAATTAAGTATATCTTAGTTTAACCAGACCACTGAGCTGATTAACAGCTCTCCTAGGGCTGGCCCGAAGGATTAGACTTATTTTACGTGGCTAAGAACCAATTGATTACCTAGCAACGGGACCTACACCTTATTGTGGAATCCGAACCACATTCTGACGAGAAATTAATTTCTATCACCAGAAATAAATTATTCCTCTAATTCTTCATTGGCCAACCGAAGACTCGAACGCTGGGCCAACAGCGTGCTAGCCGAGAGCTCTAGCCACCCGGCCAACGAAGAACTTTTAGATATCGAACTGGTAAACTCTGTTATGAATCCAGAGGGGTAAATGTTGCTAGAAGCTGATTTCTGGTTATGTGACCGAGATACGAGAGGCAAATGGCGAAAGACGTTGCAGAGAGATAGCTGTAAATACGCATTTGTCAATATGAAATCTACTTTTTGCACTTACAGGTCCAATACTTAAGTTTTTCATCTAGAGCAGAGTCATAATCACGCTACATTGCACGTAGAATTTACTCTTTCACATTCATAAATTGCATACATAAAATTCACAGTCCTAGCATGATTGTTTTATATACTTCTCAAGCTCTCTTTCTCTCTCTCTCTCTCTCTAAAAAAAAAAAAAAAACGCGTAAGCAAATGCCAAGATTAGCATTCAATTAGCAAAATAAAATGCTTTAGTATTCAGTAACACAACAAAATCTTATTGTCATACAAAAATTCATGTCCAAGCAACAGGATTCTCCGAGTAAAATCGAAGGTTACTGTTCAATCTCCATTTTAGACGGTAATATGAAATTCAATTTTGATGAAAGTAAGCTTTGTAAAGGCGTATATAATTTTCATGAACTTCTGCGAACCCTAATTTCAACTTCCATTTTTCTGTCAATATCCTGCTTTGACTATTTTATAACAAGTAATGAAAACGTCACAAAATACAGTTTTCATAAACTTACAAAAATTAATGAGCATCGATTAAACAAAATTAAGTATAAGTGTGTAGGAATGACTGAAAAACAAAAACAAACAAAAAAAAAATCAATAAATCTGATTATATATAAAATTTTTGTTCTTAATTTTCATTAAAAATTAAATTTTTCGTTAAACTTCGTGCAAATAGATGGTGTCTTTTTTTATGAAAGACATTGTCAAATACAATATTTTTATCAAGATATAATTCATTGCATTTCTAAGGTACCATATCACGACACAATTCGGTTTTTGCATTTAACTTATAATCTTGAATATTGAGTAGAGATGCTTCCTTATCAAAAAGTTGGCTATTTCATTTTATCCCAATACTTTACAATACCGCGGGTGTTCATTTACAAAACACAACAATGAAACTCAAGAAAATTAAATGCATAAAAATGCCTTTCGTAATCTGAGGCATTATGATTGCATCCTAATGTTATGATGTATTCTTTAGCAAAACGTGCTACATCTAATACACTGTCTTACAGATGTTTAAGGTGGGAATAACATGTTTATACTAAAAATATGCAAATTTGTATAACACTTACATCGACTTACTAAAGCTCACTATAGTAACATTTTGAAAGAAATCTTTTATCTACACTTGTGTGGGATCATCTTCACTCACAAAACAACATCAGTCATATCCTGATCTTTCGGGTTATATTTAAAACAATAACTGAATGTCATCAAGAGACAGCTGTTGGTCTAGAAAGGGTTATTATTATTATTATTATTATTATTATTATTATTATTATTATTATTATTATTATTATTATTATTATTAATCGGAAACTGTAACATATAAAACCGCCGAAAGCAAATGCTTTCTTTACAAAAATTTCGTCTTCAGGAGAGTGGCCAGATTGCATAAAGAGAGAGAGAGAGAGAGAGAGAGAGAGAGAGAGAGAGAGAGAGAGAGAGAGAGAGAGAGAGAGAGTTCTCTTCCACGCATGGTAGACTTCCTTTCATATTTTCAGAAAGCTTGGGAAACTTAAGGGTCATTAACTGTTCCAGATCATTAGCATCCACTTAACGTTAAATGCTGAATCCGAATCCTAAGCAAGAGTAAAAGTATTAAAACGCCTTCACTTAGACAGCAAACTCATAACTTCTTTTTGAGTTTGGAAGAAATCTGCTACATAGTATTCAACGTAATTTCGGTTAAACTCTATCCCATGTCTCTCTCTCTCTCTCTCTCCCGTTTCCTCATGCGCATAAACTTACACGCACACGCTCACAAATGCACATAAACACATACATACACAGACACACACACACCTAAATACATTCTTAAAATGTATTTGCACAATACAATACAGCAGCGGTAAGAAATTCCCCTTTAATCTTTGACCCATAAGTATGACCTTGACTCCGTCCCGTATAGTTCAAAATTTGTGGTCATCATCAAATTATTATTGAACTTTCGGCCTGTAAGTATGACATTGACCATTTGATCCAATGCATATAATGCTGAATCCTCATCACATATGGAGAAGTATGTATAAAGTTTGCAGTAATTATCTTAAAAGTTATTAAAATGATAGAACTTTAAATAACTTGAGCTTTATCGGACGAACGAGCATCTAGAGAGAGATAGAGAGAGAGAGAGAAATATCAAACACTAGATGCCCCGGATGGTAATATGGGAACATAAATATTAATTAATTATTAAACATCGTGGCCTACTGATGAATACATTTGTTTATCTACTTGCCTATCTACATCCAAATCTACATTCTTATTGACATATATTTCCGTGTGCTCACAGTACTTAATATGGAAATCTAAAATTCTAGTTTGAGATGGTTATTCACAAACCTGGAATGTGCAGACCCAGATCAGCATCTGCTGCTGTGTGCTTTGACAGACAATGGCAGGTTTACCAGTTGTTAGGACCTTGCTTGTACTGCGAGACAAGGACATGTGATCTGGCTTTTAGCTTGACCTATCACTAATAAAATTCATTCCATATAATCACAGAAACACACAAACACACATACTGCCTCAGTGCCTCAAGCACATTCGCGAGGTATTTACTGTGAATACAAACATTGCCTCGTAACCAGACGGTGAAGCCATGGGGACCTGCTGTCTGCATTAAAAATGATCATATCACTTGCTGAAAATGTGGTTGTAGCCCCATATAACTTGCCATCAATCACTAAATCACTCACTTACGCCATATTTTTATTCTGAGTAATTGTGCTTCAATCTTCATTATTTTTATTATTCCACGACTTTATGAACTGCTTTTCATCCTTTGTAAATGGGTCCTGAAAATCAGTTATTGTAATTACCATATGAGTGCAGTTGAGTTTATCGAGTGAGAGTAAATTAAACTCACATCATATTGGTATTTCGAAACGAAACTTTAGCGCTGGACTTGACGAAATTTTGCACCGACTTCTCCACGAGACAGCTCGCGTTACGTCCTTGTTTCTTGCTTATATCTCATCGTTACTTGGTTGCTGTCTCGGGAAACTGTTGGCGGAAATGGCGCTGAGGAACTGGGGAACACCTCATTATTTTGATTTATTTGTGGATTTCCTTTCTGCATATCTACGAAATTCAGATGTTTTAAATGTAATGCCATAGTCAGTTCTATTTTATGTACTGAATAATTTCATGGGGAATTTGTTTTAGATATTATACAGAACAGAGGATCTTCCCTGTCTGGTTGGGATCCCGGTTCGAGAGCCATTTCCTCCGATGCAGGGCATTACAGGCGATATCACACAAGCCTTTTGCACTGAAAGGAAGGCTGATATCATCACGTGACGCATGACCTAGCGGAGAATACAGTAAATCTGATAATTGAATAGGCTTACGGCTTTTAATATCAGATTATTTCTTCATGATATTGAATAAGACCAGTGCAGTGGGGTGTTAAAGAATAATAGTTTAATGATTGAAATTTCATGTTATTCAATTAGGATGTCCGGTTAAACGGCTGAACCGTAATCCAAATTTGCCTAGAAAGGGTGAAGAGTCACATAAGCGATCTCATTCAACCATATAACCTCACCAATGCCATTCGTTGTGTGGTCCCTCAACTGCAGCCTTTGTGGGAGTTACAAGAAAATATTTTTAGGTCTAGGAAGCGTCAGTATGACACGGCTCTTTTCATTCTATAAATACAGAGTTGGCGTTTCCTTATCCTAATATCAAAATACACTTTCAGTTCCCTCGTCGTATGACGATTAGAAATTGTGACCACACTCAATTTCTGTTTCTATGCAATGCTTTCTTTTTTCTTTTTCTTTTTATGTCAGAACGCTGGTAGTTAATTTGATGATATGCGGCAAGAGGAGCAGTTTTCACAAAGATCAGGCAGTCAGAATTGCCAACTTGCCAGGTTTAAGACGAAGAAAAACCACGCAAATGTATCATTTTATGTGTTATTTAACATAACATGCTAATAATGTTAACTGATTATACTTCTTCTCTTACACTTTTAATTAACCTTATAATCATTGCATACTCTAAAAACCCAAAAGGAAGGGTAACTTACTTCCGCCCATCATCTTAACTCGGGGAAGGGCCAGATCCCTTGGGAAGGGATCTCACGTTTTCTATCACTGACTCTGCCATTCTCTCATCATACCTAAGACTTAGCTAGACAACAATACAGTTTTATTCAACGTCTAATGTAATGAATGGATAAATGGGATTAAGCGAAGTAACGTGCAATACAAGCCCTAACTTCGAACAGAGCAAAATTAAACACTGGCTTTAACTAATCTAATTCTCCTCAAAGGAAAAAGTCAGAATTGTCTACAGTGCCTGAAGCCAACATGTCTGTCAAAGCTTCCCTTAACTCGTGACCTTGAAACGAGACATCTGCAGAACAGAAAGGAAATCACTTTGAAACATCAACGCTAGTGTATATATATATATATATATATATATATATATATATATATATATATATATATATATATACATACACACACACATATATATATATATATATATATATATATATATATATATATATATATATATATATATATATATATATATATATATATATATATATACGTGTGCATGTATAATATGAAAGTTGGTGGGCCCCTTAAAATTTTTCTGGATCCGCTAGTGACTCCTTACCCAGACATCTGTACACAATTCTGTACTGTAAACAGAGAGAGAGAGAGAGAGAGAGCGAGAGAGAGAGAGAGAGAGAGAGAGAGAGAGAGAGAGAGAGAGAGAGAGAGAGAGAGAGAGCGATAAAAGATCTCAATGTTAGTGTGAGAAATTCTCCTCACAACAATTTTTTTTTCTGATGCTTTTGTGTATTTGCTTGTTCCTTTGCGACCTATCTCTTACTGTAGAGTTATTAGGATCATCTGTCTCATAAGAAAATATTGATTTGATTTTTCGTTGTGAATTGCCGTCTGTCAGGTCATCGACAGACAAGAATTATGTTACTGTATTCGTGTCTGTATTCATGTGGGATCCAAATATATTCGCATGCTTATGTATTTTGGAGAAATATTTACGTCTCTATTGCATGTCATAATAAGGGTGAAAGAACCACATCTAATTCGAGAATGACACTCTGACATTATTTTGCCTGATTTTTACTATGGTTCTAGCATGAAGTCTAGAGTACTGTTTTAGTTATAATAATTAATTTTTATGTATGAAATAACTCTTAGTGAATGCATTGCACCGCGTATAGTAATAGTTGAAGGTGTTATCAGATCTTGCTTGTACCTCTCGCCAGAAAGGCCATTAACCGAGGTCAAGAGTTGGGGAGAGGGGAAAGGAAGGGTAGTTGTTCCCCCGCCCTCTGATCGCAACCTCTATGGGCGTGTATGCGTATGTGCGTGCACTGTATGGGCGTGGCGTCGCCCAAGGTTGTATTGTCACACACCACCAGTTCATTTACTGCATTTAACCAATACGTTGAAATTGCGCAATATTATATTTGGAATTTATTTTTGATAACGAACTTGAGAATTATCTTAAAGGTTTTATGTTCATGTAAACTTTGTAAGTCTGTTCTGAGTTCGTGGTTATTGTATAATTTGCCTCTTTTTCTCCAATAAAACCCGAATGCGGACGGAGCGGACAGCTTCTTGACTCAACTTTTGAGTAGACGTGATATCTAGTGGCGCGTACTTCTCGTTGTGTCTCACAGCAACTCATGATCTGAGTTCCTGGCTATAGGGACTGCTCAGTAAGTAAAAGTACTTAATTGTGGTATTGATCATTAATGATACTAGCGTGTTATCTTCGTTAGTAATTTAGAAACCGCAAAGGGAGCCTTGTGGTGTTGTTACGTAGGGCTTTTAGCGGTTTTTTGACCAAGTAACGTTAAGCGTACAGTCCACTTTGCCCGTACAATCAATTTTTTCACCACGGTTAGAGATGTTTACTTAAAATGATATTCGCGAGTATAAAAATGACTTTTAAAGGTTTTGTACTCAGGAAGGTATAAAGTATATATATATATATATATATATATATATATATATATATATATATATATATATATATATATATATATATATATATGATGTTGACAGTTCCTATAGCACAAATAGCATATAGTTATGGAGCGTTGAAATGTATGTCATACGACCCTTGATGGAATGTGAGACAGTGTCAAGCATGTTTAAGAAACCTTGGGGCGAGATGAACACTTGTGTCAGCGCAGACCAGGCTGTTTGTAAACCGTCGTTCTCGCGATGAGCGGAAGGAATTTGGGTCTTGGAAATCTAGGTACCTCTAGTAGACCAGAGTGTTGACCTATTGACCTGTATCGTGTCACGAGACTCCATGTCGCGAGGGAGTGGTGGGAGAATGTTCTAGAATTATGAGTGCATTCGTAAGTCCACCCGAAAGGGGGTCATTGCTGGGGAATAAATTGCGATCTCGAGTACAGATGAGGGATTCGGGCAGTAACTTGAGCTGGTGAATGTGCTGCCTAGTTGAGGGCGCTAGACTTTTGCCAGTAAAGGTGAGAAGTGATTTTTTCATTTTAAAATGCCCGATTGGACATTGAGTTAATTGTGTATTCAGTTGGTTTCATTGACATTTAATTACTGAATATTTTTTTCCCTCCTTATTGTCTTGCATATTTACCATGCATAACCTCTGGGGTGTGTTGGGTGATTTTGGCAACATGGGAATTCTCCCATTTATGCATTCATATGTCTTTGTGTTTTATTTTAAAGGTGACCTTTTGTCTCTGATGGATTTGTTAGTGGTCACGTGTTAAGGGAATTTCTGACATATAACTGCGTTTCGGTCATGACAGACTTTGACATTAGTTTTGGGAAATGTGATTGATTGGTGTCAAAATGTATTTGCCAGTCCGAGAGTCTGATTTTTCATTTACTTTTTACCAGAAGTTAAGGTCAGTCTTTGACCTTCTCCTCTTTAATTTTGCTTTTGTTTCGTCATTTTAAGCTTGGGAATAAAAAGTGTATTTTGGTAGAACATGAGTTTCGTCTAGCCTGGATCTAATTCGAGCTATGACATGAGAGAGAGAGAGAGAGAGAGAGAGAGAGAGAGAGAGAGAGAGAGAGAGAGAGAGAGAGAGAGAGAGAGAGGAAAACTGACATTACTAGATGGACTTCGATGAGCAGGGATGACGGTGTTGACTTGAATTGAGATTTAGGATTCTTGTTATGGAAGAAGTCGGAGTAAGGATAAAACACACACACAGATATATATATATATATATATATATATATATATATATATATATATATATATATATATATATATATATATCGCCTCTAAAATACAAACACCTGAGTTCGACGGGCGATTTGTACATGGGAGACGATATCCACTTATACCTCACTTGCTGGCCGCGTGGGTTAATTGCATCCACTGTAGTTCTGAGTTCTTGTCCTTCGCTGGTTCGAGCCCACGAGACGACGAACTTATTATCAACTAAAAAATTCCCCTTCGGTAACATATATGAAAATATATTATTTCCGAGGTAGAGCGAATTGGATATTAAAGGACGTTTGTAGCTTACTGATTGTAAATGAATCACGGTGATGTGATAAAAAGTCATATATATATATATATATATATATATATATATATATATATATATATATATATATATATATATATATATATATACATACTGTATATATGTGTATGTATGTATGTATATCCGTCACTACTCATCAACTTCAACTTCACTCTTCAATCTCCTATAATGACGCTCTTTCTACCTTTTTTTTTTTTTTATTATTCATTTGTTTTTGGTTACTCATCAACTCCTCTTGTAACTTCGACCATTTCAAGAACAAGTGGAAGTGTCTCTTGCTCAATGGAAAGGTATTGTTCATTTCTATTTATTAGCGTCAATACACCTGCGAATTTTCAAAAGCTCGTATGGTAGTACATAAATAGTAATGTATTTCTCTCGAAATCAACTTGCGTCCCTGCCTCTCTCTTTCTCTCTCCCTCTCTCTCTCTCTCTCTCTCTCTGTCTCACTCACTCTGTCTCTATCTCCCTCTCTCCATTTCTCCCCCTCCTCTCTCTCTCTCTCTCTCTCTCTCTCTCTCTCTCTCTCTCTGTCCTCTGTGTCTCTCAGTCTCATTCGTCTGTGTGTCTCTGTCTCAGCCACTTCCTCCCTCTCTGTGTATGACGTAAGTATAGTTTAAACTTAGTAAGAGAGTGGTGAATCCTTTGCATTGGAATAATAAACAATAATTCCTCAGCTGTTTGTGACGGACTCAGAAGACCCTGGTTATAAGCAGTTAGTGTTTCTCGCAAGATTATAAAACTCGTCTAAAATATTTGTCAGAAAAATGTTTCTCTTTTTTTTCCAGCAAAGGTTCTTTAAGCACCCACTAAATGTTTTAATGTCTGTTACAGTGAAAAATAATATAATAATTTGATACAAGGTAAGCAGG
Source organism: Macrobrachium rosenbergii (assembly GCA_039081455.1). Taxonomy (NCBI): domain Eukaryota; kingdom Metazoa; phylum Arthropoda; class Malacostraca; order Decapoda; family Palaemonidae; genus Macrobrachium; species Macrobrachium rosenbergii. Next base: position 3,988,865 of record JANJGK010000046.1, on the reverse strand, counting down.
GCAAGCGTTTTTAATTAGGCTATAACACTAAAGCGAGAAACAGAAGAGAGAGAGAGAGAGAGAGAGAGAGAGAGAGAGAGAGAGAGAGAGAGATTCCCGCTAAATTCAGGGACAGCCTTATCGTGGCCAGTCTCCGATTAAAAAGATGAAGTGTCATAAGATATAAAACCGGTTTTGTGTGCTTTCGTACACATGTACAACTGTGTACGTGCGTTCTCCTGTGTGTACGTACGTGCTTGAGTTCTTGTGTGTGTGTGTGTGTGTGCGTATGTGTGACCAACCGCTGGGAGGGGTGTACGATAGCTCAGTAACTGACTGGCTCCGTAGCAACCGTCGGGTGAGGCCGTGTTATCTGCACCTTTGACGAACAGAAATCATTAGTGACGTGGTTGTGTTTACCTCACTTGGTAAGCCATTTGTTCAGTTTCATTCGTGTTATCTCTCATTGTTCTCGTCTTTCTCTCGTCCATTTCAGAATTTTCCTGATTTGGAGAAAAGTTAACTCTCTCTCTCTCTCTCTCTCTCTCTCTCTCTCTCTCTCTCTCTCTCTCTCTCTCTCTCTCTATATATATATATATATATATATATATATATATACATATATATATATATATATATATATATATATATAATTATATATAACTGCGCTATACGGTGCTAAGAGAAAAGTATTTGACGCAGAAGGGAGGAGAATTTCCTCTGCAGACACGGTATCAAGAACGCTCAATGCAAAACACTCTCATTAAAACCAAATGAAATCAGCCGTGTCAAGTGTCTAATAGCACTTGCGTGGTGACGAAAAGGACATGGACAGAGCACATTCAGCGGGGCCTGTCTCTCGTCTGTCTCCCAGAGGCAGACGGGAGGGGAAGCTCGAAAGGTAAAAAGGTTAAGAAGCAAAAGACGTTGACCAAAATCATTTATCCGTCAGGAACTTTGTCATTCCTCCATGTGTCATTGTCAGAAGAAGAAGAAGAAGAAGAAGAAGAAGAAGAAGAAGAAGAAGAAGAAGAAGAAGAGGAGATAAAAAATCCTCGAAAGGAAAAAAACAAGTTGCAGAGTTTTATTCACAATAAGATATCTCACATTTTCAGTCAGCCATATTTTCTCTACTTTTTTCATGCTTCTAAGTTATTAGCGTTGGTATTTGATCTCTTCTCACAATGTTTAATGTTACCAATGTTATTCTGAAATTCCTAAGTTCCACTTCTTTTAGTTTCCACCTCTTTCCCTTCATCAGCATCTGTTTCTTCTCATGCTTTCACAGCTGTTTTTAAAAAGTTCTTTCATTTTTACATTTTTTTTTTTCATTTCTGATTCTCTTTGTTCATTTCTTTTTATTCATTTAAAGACATTCTAAATATATAAAAAAGGTTTCAGTAAAAGAACAAGTGCTTAGATTGCATATATTGTTGAAATGGTACATAGAGAATAACAATTCCATTTTATGTTAAACATATCCCATAATCATAATGTGTATAATAAAAGGTTATATTTATCCCTACGAAATAGCTTTGCAAAGCTCAAGAATAAAATTCTTGGAGGTTCATACAGAACAGCATCAATGAAGTTCAACAGACTAAGTAAGCCAGGAAAACTTAAAACAGAATGTAACAGAATGAATATTATAACATATATGTATCTAACAATATCATAGTTCTCATCCTCAGCAAAACAATGTCATTATCTGAGAGGATCGAGAGTTAGGAAGGAAGAAAGGGTCCTACAGACATTATTCACTATAAGGGAAATCACAAAGTCATTTTTCATCAACCTAAGAATGGTTCAGGATTCTGCATCACATTCAGAATCAACCGAATGTTGACTTCTGTTAATTAGAAGACAGCCTGGCAGAGACCCCAGCCCTTATATGAACAATCATATCGACTCACTTTGTACGAAGGAGAACCATGATCCCATCCAATGTGGCTACAAGGCCTCGCAGTGTCTCTTTGTACACCTGGCACCCAAAGCTCTTCTTCTACAGGGACTCCACTCTCCTGCCATTTCCCTTCATACACCCCAATCCATTGGCCTTTGAAATTATAGAATTAAAGAAAAATTATCAAAGCAAAGAAAACTTAGTCAGTGCATCAAAACATTACGGACAATTACGGTAAATATGTTGGAAATATAAGCTTTATCATAATTTCTGGAATATCGTGTGAAAATATTTCTTAGATGATTGCTGACTGATAACACTCTTGAATTGTTGCTCTCTCTCTCTCTCTCTCTCTCTCTCTCTCTCTCTCTCTCTCTCTCTCTCTCTCTCTCTCTCTCTCTCTCTCTCTCTCTTCTGTTGATAAGTATTATTTTTAGATTTATGTCAGGAAGTAACTTACCTTGAATTGGAAAAGCCCAGTCAGCATGCTGCAAAAGCCCTACGTCGAATTCCTGGAGGAGACGCCACCCTGCCTGCTGGCAGGTGGCGTTTACCTGCTGCCAGGTACCCCTTCCTTCAAACTTTATGCATCCCAGACCCTCGATGACCTTGGCCGGGCTTTTGCACGAGAACTCTGGAAGGAAGAGGAGGTTCCAGTAAAGAGGAGGGTTACATAAGAGTCAAAATGACCCCGAATGACATTAGCGCTGAGCTTTCATGAGCTGAATTATGAAAGATAAGGAAGTAGGTGATGTTATAACAAAGTAAACTGAAACAATTTAGCTCTTTTCTGCTGACTTTGTTCACAGATTTTTACCCTGTTGGGAAAGACTAAAAAAGACAAGGGTTCATCTTCCCTTACCACAGGTTCGTCCATCTCCCTCGAAAGGCGGGTTGCAAGAGCACCTGTAACTCCCAATGGAGTTCCTGCATGTTGCATGGGGGCTGCACTCAGCCATCCCTTGGGCGCACTCGTCGATGTCTGTTCGGGAGTAAATGAATAGTTTTGAGAAAAGAGGCATTGCAGAATGGTCTCGTTTGTTCTGAGATAGGGCAAGTAAAGTCATTTCAGGAGACAAAGAGTGCTTGGAATTTTTTTAAACCCTGCATAGGGACATGGAATTAAGAGTATGCTGGATAAAAACAATTAAATCTTTAAATTTGCATGACAGATAATTACGAAATCATAACCGTCATAATATTAGATAAGATTTCTATATTACGGAAGGACAAATGTTCTTTGAAACAGGAAAGGCAGATGGAACAGTGACTTGGATTCTACCTATTTGATCCTATTATAGAAAGAGTTTCCATTTGCTACTGAAAGGTCATCAGATGGACAAGGGTTAACTATGAAAGGGGAAAGATCCATAATAAGATCTAATACAAGATCTATGGCTACATCACCCAAAGTGTCCTATTGTTTCTCTGATTATGAAGGAGTGAGTAAGTACTCTGAAAACTGCACAATGAGGAAGTTCGGTTTACCAGCGACTGTTGACGTCGAGTCAATCAGAAACCGCCTCACAAAACCTAGACATTATTCACACCTTGCATATTAGTATTTGTTTTCTCAAAATGATGTCCAGATTCCTTGTGAAATAGATAAACGGATTCAAAATGTTCCTCTACGACTTTGTTATGTAAGCTTTTGCCCTTTTGTCCTTAGCATTTATACTGATTGCGGGATGTCAGCCAGAATAAGTTCCCGGATTTCCCCTATGGGCGCATTCATTCTACAGCAAGCAGCCTAGACCTGCAACCTAGCAGCCCCTGACTGCTACAGTGACAAAGGGAAATGGGATTAGAGTGACTCTTTACTTGTGGAAAAGATGCATAAAAAGGGACAGTGAGGAAAGAAAGGCAATATGAGCAAAATGATAATTTCTTCTAGTGGTAAACAATGGGTTTATGCAAAGTGTGGAAGAACGGATGAAGAAAGAAAAAAAGTGATGAGTCTAAATTCTCTCTCACCTTCACAGCGCTCACCATTCCGTACAAAACCGTCGCTGCAATAGCTTCCCTCTGAGCACTTATCTGAGGGAAAAGTTATATTGGGGTTACAAAGTAGTCATTCCACACAATCCTGAAGACAAAACTCACATAGAAAGATGAGTAAATGAAGCACCATCATGACCGATAATGGATCGGGATAGAAACATTTCAGTGTCATTCAATTCGGGTATCTAAGAATATGTGCTGACATGTAAGAATTGTATTTTCCTTTTTTAGAGCATAAGTTTTACCGAACTGTTCCTCCAGTCTCTAACAAAGAGATGACCCCAGATATTTCCTGGTGAAGGAAAGATTCCAGTTCTTGTTCTCCCGGAAGGAAAGATAATCCCGCGTCACTCTTATGCACTTTAAATCCTATTCAGATTTTTGCATGTAATATGTTCAAGTAATATCAAAGTCCTGTATTGTAGTGCTAAATCAGCAATTTAATATAAAACTTGGTGACATTTATTTTTCACTCCTGGCATAGGGATATATTACAAAAACAGTAGATCATAGATTAAGAATTGTGTAAAATCCCTTTCAGATAAAAACGTACCCGCTGATGATATGTTTTTCAAGAATTCCAAGTCCTTCCTTCCAAGGACCTCTGAAACACATAGGATGTACTCAAGATGAAGAGTTTATGTGTGTGTGTGTGTGTGTGTGTGTGTGTGTGTGTGTGTGTGTACTCCTCACAATTTTCGTTGATAATTGCGTTATTAGTAAGAAACTACAGTATAATATACATGGTAATATCTGAGAATATACATCACAAAACTGGTAAACATTTTCTTGCCATAATATTGATGAATACACTTATGTTTGCCATGCACAATTATTCCCAGGGAGTTATTACACTCCCATGCAAGAAGGAGAATATCACTACAATTTATTTTCTCAAGGATTTTCAAGTCCTTTCACATAGATTCAATACCTTAAACCTACCTGGAATTTTCTGCAAAAGTTCCTCATATCCTGAAAGGAGAGTAGGGAATAATTGGTAAACCTTTCAGTGAAGTCAGATGGGTGAAAATTAAAATACACTGTTACAGTTATCGCCAAAAGTTAGACCAGATACTTTGCATGGAAGGTAAGAAATACTTATCAAGGGTTACAAGAACTTGGAAGTAAATTTCTTCCTTACTTACCCCTCATCCTATCCAGTATCTCATCTTGCTTCTGCTGAAGGTTTTTCATTCCTGAAATGAAACTGGAAATGACTTGGTTTCATTTCGCTGATTTGATTTAAAGTAAGAAGTCATTATTCACGTAGACAACGCCTCAAATGTCATTCATCTGCGAGCCTAGATTCTGTACAAGAAATTTCTCCATATGCATGTGATCACAAGAGAAAACGAGTTGATAAAATAACAATTAGAGATTTCTTAACCAATAAATAAACATATACACAGAAACATCAATGCATGTCATTAAAACGAAGGCAATCTTGCCTGTTGCTTGAAAGGATCAGTACAGATCCTTTGTAACTGATGACAATCTGCATCAACAAAACTAATGTGAATATCGTCCACAGTATGAGCACTTAGGACTCCTGGTATAAGCTTGCATGTGACAATGTAGCACCTCATTGGAATGAGAATTGAGATGCCCTGTAAAGTAAATAGCATGTACAGAGTCCTAGAGGAAACTTACAAAATTGTTAAAAGGAGAACCACCTGTGGTTAAGATGGGGTCATCAAATAGGATTTAGTTTTCCTGGAGCTCAATCCTTCTGATGAAACCACTATCATGTCCTTCCCTAGAGGCTGGAATATCTGCGATCACTCAATTCAGTTCATTGCTAGAATAATGGTGAGCTGAATCTTCAGCTGGTGACAATCAGAAGTGGACAATATAATACTAGGGCTGACCTGCTATGATTAGTATGAAAACCTCCAGAAATAACAAAAGCTGCTTTGGTGACAGTCTGCATGTGTCAAACACATTTTCTCCTGGAGGTCATCAAATATAAATCCATCTGCTCTGGAGTAACGAAAACTTGAAATAATTAGTTGGAAGAGAATTTAGTGGAAATACGATATAGTAAATGTAATATTCCCTTAGTGAATTAAAAGCAAAAAATTATCTAATAGAAAATAAAAAAAAAACACATTCGATATAATCAACGATGAATATAAAGACAGTGGAACAAATGAGAGTTTATAGCAAGAAGAAGCTTTAAGGTTACCATAAAGTAGTTTGGAAAAATTCAATTCCTGCAGTCAAGCGGGCCACATGGTAGAGCCAGTATACCGAGCAGGGCAAAACCAGGCTCCAAGCAGGATTACCCGCCTCTCACATCAACTGGGGCAGCGAAGACAGTGATGATGGAAGAGCAGAGAGAATGAAGAAGATCAAGTCCATGGGAAGGCGTTGTTTTTGCAATCAACCAGATAACACACTGTCTCTAATTTGCCTCTCTGACAAATCTGCCAAAAAGAAATGGCACGAAAAGGAAGTAGACTTGAATGATTATTCCCTCAAACAAGAGAAGAAACAGGAAAGACTTTGGAAGGCAACAGCAGAGAGGGTGTTGATAAAATATACAGCTCAATGAAATAAATAAAACAATAATGTTAAAATGATCTCATTGAGGGTGACTCCAGAATTAGTTAAAAAAAAACCGTATGATTTCTATTCCTGTAAAAATCAGATATTGTAAAATTGTTGACAGTGAATGGATCTCTACATTACCTTCCAATGTGTTCGCATTAACTAGTCTTACTTCTCCGATGAGCAGATCTGCCAAAATCTGACAGTGGGCGAAATGTACCCATGTCAGGATGGAGGAGAAAATAAAAATGGCAAGCTTCATGGCTCTCACTGGCTCTCCTTCGCAGCCCTAGGTCTTTATATACTCAGTCCTCAAGAGGATACATTAGTCAGACGCATGACTCATTCTACTGTCCAAGCACATTCTGTCTCTTTCCTCAGGCCACAGTTCAAGTGGGTGACTGATAGATAGGGTGGGGGCCGGGCGGGGCGGGGCGGGGGGAGGAATATGTGTCTCCGGTGCTGTCATCATGGCCTGATGATTAAGAAGAGGTTTGGAATTAAGTACTCACAAGGTCATGATAAGACTTCCCAAGTGCCACTTGTGGGAAAACCGCTTTGTTGCTCCTCGATTTTGAGGGATAAATATAAATGAATAAAGATGGATTTTATCTTACAGAAATGGCAATACCTATGATAACAAGAAAAGCAGAGATAATAATGAAGATGATAAGGACATTTTTATATGATACATAACAAAGATTCACTTTCTTTCACATACCAAATTTTGAGATATTTTCGTAGATTTCTCACCCTTTCATTTGTTGAGAGAGAGAGAGAGAGAGAGAGAGAGAGAGAGAGAGAGAGAGAGAGAGAGAGAGAGAGAGAGAGAGAGAGAGAGATTCCCGTTCTTATGTTAATAAATGGAAGGTAATCGTTGCATTCGTATTGTAACTGGGACCAACCAGGCAAACAGGTTCAGATGTAGTTGTTGATATTTGGCAGACAATCATCACCAGTCAAGATCTCATTTGATCAGTTCTGTATCTAAGATGTAAAATCCCATCAAAACTTTAGGAGAAAGGGACAAAGAGAGAGAGAGAGAGAGAGAGAGAGAGAGAGAGAGAGAGAGAGAGAGAGAGAGAGAATTATCAGTTTTCAAAATTGGATGCCTGCATAAAAACCCTAATCCCAATAGCTGATTTGCGTTCCAGTTGACTGCAGTGCAATCATCTCTCTTCATGAACTTGAAGCTGCAATTCATAATAGAGCAATTGAAAATGAATCTCTTTCTTTTGTCATTCTTCCTACACGTATTCGAAAGAAGACCTGACATTTATTCCATAATTACTCTGTAGTTCAGTCAAAATATGTTTATACTCCTTCCAAATAATAATAATAATAATAATAATAATAATAATAATAATAATAATAATAATAATAATAATAATAATAATAATAATAATAATAATAATAATAATTATTATTATTATTATTATTACTTTTATTATTATTATTATTATTGGAATGGAATTCCATCTGAATGATTGATTTACACTTGATTTAATATTTTGTAATTATTATTAATAAGAACCAGTTTGCTTATTTTGCATGTTGTGCATTGTATCAATCAATCAATCAATCAGTTAGTGATGTTGCTGTGTCCAGCCCTCAAGAGAGGGAGGGAGACAAACGGCCTCTGTCTGTCTGTCTTTATGTCTAAATGACGCCCTGATTATCCCCTGCAGTCTGTCTATCCTTTCCTCTTCTTCCGCTTCTTATTTTTCTTCCATTTTTTTATACATATTTTCGTTACTTTCCTCCATTGATGGCGTCGAGGAGGTTGCATCCACTTGTGCGTGTAACCAAAAGGAATAAAGTTTCGTACTGAACTCAACAGTCTCTTTGTGGTTAGAAATGTAGATACTGTTTATTATTATTATTCTCTCTCTCTCTCTCTCTCTCTCTCTCTCTCTCTCTCTCTCTCTCTCTCTCTCTCTCTCTCTCTCTCTCTCTCTCCACCTCCTTCACAGTTTTAACAAAGCCAGACGGGGATAAGGAAAAGATCACGAATAATATATTAGGCGCAGAAGTGAGTTGTTGACGAACTCGAGAGGGGAAACCCAAGAGTACGCCTGAGGGGAGCTCATGTGTTATTATGTGGCGTCATCACCAGATGGCTCGTCTTCTTCGCTCGGGATGAGACGAAGCGATAAACATTAGTCCTTGACTAATGTTTGGTTGTGCTTTGGCCTGCTTTTGCTTCATGTTCACTTGCGTGCAAACATTCATATATATATATGCATAGTAGATACATACGCCACCGTAGGTTTATGTGCGTGTACATACTCATACACTTACTGTATCTTTTGATTTGCTTTGACTCACACTTCTGCAATAGCAAACCTTTGTGGAAACAATGAGGAATATTGAGAGAAAATCGCGAGGCCAAATCTCCAAGTTTTCTTCATTAATTAAAGCACAATTCAAGAACGAAGAAGGAAAAGAGTCCCTCCGTCCCAGACGACGCTCAAGGATTTCAGTCTTACAAATTGTCTCTCAGGAATTGGTACATCTCTTGCTTTCTTGCCTCTGGTTATCCTCTTGTGCCTGTGCTTGCATTGTTTGTGTGTGTGTGAGTGAGTGCACATGAGATTATTTGCATTAATGGATCACTCATTTTCATGCATCAGATTTCTGTAAACAGATTTGACCTCAGTTATTTCCAAGAACCCTCGCTGAAGAAGGAGGCTGGGTAATACCCGTGACGTCAGTCTACTTTCTTAATCACTGGGGCACCAGAAGGCACATCAGTGCAGCTGCCTTGTTCTGGGTATTACCCATGATGTCAGTCTACTTTTTTAATCACTGGAAAACCAGAAGGCACGTCAGTGCAACTGCCTTGCTCATACATACACACACACACACACACACACATATATATATATATTTATTTATATATACACATATTACTGTATATAGATAGATAGAAGAAAGAAAGCAAGAGGCAAAAATATTTGTCCAATTGATGTATCTATTATTTACAGTATAATTCGTTGACGTTGACTTGCACGAGAGAGAGAGAGAGAGAGAGAGAGAGAGAGAGAGAGAGAGAGAGAGAGAGAGAGAGAGAGAGAGAGAGAATTTTCAATTCATTTTTTCTTTAACACACGAATTTAATATTAAAGAATCACGTAATCTAATTGACCTTTTGAGTCCTGAGATCTGGCTTCTTCATGATCCTTTGAAATTCAAGTGATATTCAACGAAGGGTTTCTTGTAGTCTTATGAAGGCTTGCTAGGTCTCAATTGACAGACCTCAGAATTATATGTAAGGAAACTCACAACTGAAATTCACCCTTCCTTGACAAGCACTGAAGCACTCCTCTTCGATGTGATCTCCGGAGGGGAAATGAGAGTAGAAGTGACTTCTGCCAGCCCTGAAGGAAGTCCCCAGACACCTCTGAAGCCGAGGACTCCTCCAGATGCTGTAGGGAAGAGGTCGGTATTTAGCCGTCTTCCCGTTCCAGGTCTCCTCTCTTTCCGCTCTGAAATGCAACTCTCTCTCTCTCTCTCTCTCTCTCTCTCTCTCTCTCTCTCTCTCTCTCTCTCTCTCTCTCAGTGGAGCTGCCCTGAGGTGTTCACTCTCTTCTCTCGTCTCTTCCACTCAAGCAGCAAGCTGGGTGACCAAGTCAAGAGGTCCACAACATGCGTGGAGTTCACTTGATAACCTCACCCAGAGAAACTAAGAGAAACAACTGTGTTGACAAGGTTCTCTGCCATGATTGCAATGGTTATTACACGGGGAGGGTGGTAGGGGACTGGATGTAAGATTAAGGGAACGCCTATGATCTTCATGCACAGGGGAGCACTTTAGTAGCTCATAGTTTTAGTTTAGACCACAGAATTAACTGGAATGGCGCACGAACTGTTTTTAAATGTGATGATACTCATGTCAGACGATCAGTTGAAGGTGCTGCTATAAACAGGGGAATATCTTTTGAAGATGACAAGACATTTACAAATGAAGACCCTTTTATCAACTTGTTTGTAGCCAAAAGCTACATAAAACATTTCGATTTCAAAACTGGCGTTGACCGTGTGAACCCTGGTGCTCTGCTTCCTCCTCTCCTCTCTCCAGGTAGCCGACGTCCCTGTGGATGGTTCCGGCTATGGCACCTATGCAGCGCTGGCAGGTGCAGGTGCAACATCGCACGTTCGAAGATCAACGAGGCTGGCGCAACTGCCTGTTGAATTTGGAACAACCTAACAACACCTGAACCAGCACTCCCATTTTTAAAAGCTATTCATATGAAAACTACCCTCTCATTTTACATTTTAACGTTAGCATTGATGAGGAACACCGTTCAAGTGTTCGAAAGTCCTCGATTATTTTACATAGTAATATATTTGCTTATAATTGTGGATTTTTATTACACAGAATGATTTTCACGAAATTTGTGAATCTCTTAGCAATAATGAGGTAATCAGATTCGAGAGTCAAGGTTATGAGGGATGAGACGCAGGTTTGGGACAGGTCAAAGAAGTGACCGCGGTGGTGCTTGCAGGTGGCAGACCAGGGAGAATTTTCCCTCGAATGGTTCTCAGGGAAATTGACTTGGGATTGTTTTAGCAATATTTGGAGAGTGTGAGGTCTCAGGGGGCTTTCCTTTACTTAGCGAGAAGGGCTTCTAACTTCCCCTCGAGTGAAGATTATCAAATTTAGCCAGGTGCTTTCAATTGCTTTGGGAACGTTCGCAAATCAACCTGGCAGTCATAGGGACTGAGGGAGTGGCGTGGGAAACGTCAGTTGGCTTCCCGTAATCATCTCGTGATTCTGTCTCTGTTACTTTATGTCTTAACGAATTATTAATACGGAAAAAGCGAAAACAAACGGTCAAAAGACGTTTGTAAATATATATATATATATATATTATATATATATATATATATATATATATATATATATATATATATATATATATATATATATATATATATATATATATATATAGCAACTTGTGTGGGGTTGATTAAGTGTTTGTCTTTTATAGAGTAATACATTGATCCTCTAACTAAATTATAAATAGGATGTATTGTTATCAAAGACTAGCATGATTTTATTGACAACACTATCTTACTATTGAAATTCCCAAAGGGAGCAGCTGTCTTTTGACCGAACAGTATAACAGAATAACAAAAACTGACTTGATTGTTCGCATAGGAAACTATTTTCTATATCATTTTAATTTTCCTCAGTACAATGTAAGTCACAAAAACACAACAAGGAAATATCTTCCTTTTGATATTGATAACAACAAATTGTGATTCTCTTCCATTTATTCACCTTTGATACTGGAGGCCTAATCAGCTGATGATAATCAATTTTAGGGATGGTTTCTGAAATGCTGTTTCCAATCGATATTGCTTGTATTAAATTATGTATGATTTCAAGGACTTCAATTTCGTTTGCTTATAAGCGTACAAGGGAGGCGAATTATGCTGGAAATATATTTTCTGGGCATCTGCCACCTCAAAGAGGCAGTCTATATCCAGTTTATGATTCGAAATTTTCAATTCAAATTGATTAGACATTTCTTCATTGTATGGCTGCCAAACACAGCCTCTCATCAAAGTACATTTAGAGTTTTATCATAAAAATGATATAATTCCAGTCTATACAATTCAACAATTTCCTAATAGCAACTGAATTAACCAAAATCTAACTCAAGCTTTTATATCATTCATTTCTGCAATTTACTCTGTCCAGCATTTTCATTCAAACAAACCGACCTCAGACGTTAGCTACTGATTGCATAATGAGGGAGAAATACTAAAGTCGCTAAGAAAAGTAATTACACTTTGAAGTTGTTACAAAAAGTGCAAACAGTTGAAACAAGCACACGCATGAAATTGAAACAGGCTACAGATCGAAACGAACAACTGACTTCTGCCCGAAGGAAGGACCGATAACAATTCTGAAGATCCGGAGGCTTCCAACACTGGCCGTGGAGCCAAGGGCCTCTCTGCTTCCGAACCGAGGAACCATATGCATAAAATGCATGCAAAAGGAATTTGCAACATTTTGTCGGTGCAGAGAAACAAAAATGACTTCAATCAGTCTTCGGTCTTTCATTATATCCTGGCAGAAAAAAAAATGGCTTATGAGATGCGATAATGAAAAAAAAGATTTTACTTCATGCTGAAGGACATACTACCCTCTGAATAGCCGATATACCTTCAAAATATCAAAATTAAGATTTATGCTATTTTACATTCTATAAGCATCTCACTTTAGCCTAACACATCTATTTAAACCGTCCACGGCCCGTAACCCCGCCCTTTGGTTTAAAAGGACAACATATGCAACCATTGAAAGAGACGCACGCAAGTACAGCCTTCTTAGTGTAGCAACGCGGCTTATTTTTGCCTTTTCTCGACGATATTTTGTGTGATTATCTAGTGTTTTCTGGCATCTCTCTCTCTCTCTCTCTCTCTCTCTCTCTCTCTCTCTCTCTCTCTCTCTCTCTCTCTCTCTCTCTCCTGCAACATTCACTAACACCAGCGAGACGCTGGCAACGACAGCGGAGGGAAGGCGTTCATTGCTAGTTTAACAAAACCTCTCCATTGATTTGCCCTTGTGCTGACACCCGACAGTGAAGCACAAAATTGTCGTTAAAAGAGCAAAACAAAACAACGAAATCAGAGAGAGAGAGAGAGAGAGAGAGAGAGAGAGAGAGAGAGAGAGAGAGAGAGAGAGAGAGAGAGATGCCGACGACGGTGGATCTGAACACATTATCAAGGTTTGGTAGCAATAATCTGTAGTAGAATTATTACAAGAATATTTGTCGTCTATAGAATCAATATACGTTAAAGAACTCTGTGTGCCAGAATAACACAGCATACTTTAACGTACATTAATTCTATAGGCGACAAATATTCATGTAATAATTGTAGGCATGTTGTAGTGAAAATTCCAAGCCTTGTTCCGACGTGGTACTGAAAACTTCAAAGCGCTATAACTCAAACAATACTTTTTTGGATTCAGATATTTACCAAAATTCTGGAAATGACAGGAGCTTCTCGATACTGCTCATGTGAGTGCATATTGGATGCGCCCTTCTCGTGTAATTTCGCTTTTTTTTTTTTATAATATAACGTGGATAACTATAGTGCTATAGGAATTTCATTAAGAAAAATGCTATTTTCGTGACGTCAAGGCGACATACGTTTTACGACTTATATATATCTTTATCTATTTGAGATTTTAGGAAAAACGAAATAACACGCTGTTTGTATGAGATATGAGTACCACATACAAAACGAGGTGAGTCTAGGGTAGCCTAAATAACAGGACCGCAATAAGTTTGTGACGTCACACGACGGCAGGACGGACGGACATATCGCGTTCTTATGCTCACATAAAGTTGGCAATGGTATTATAATTGTACTCTGAAAGTATTAAGTTGAAATATTAAATACTTTTTTTTATAAATGAAAAAAAGTTTTACTTCATTCTTAAGTTACCAGCAAGGGGGAGTTAGGTTCTGATCTGTCAGTTCTGTTGAGAGCAGAGAGTTTATGCACTACCCAAACTCTGCGTGTCTTCAGTCATGCATGAGACCATGATAAGGAGTAAATGACGTTTAAGAACAGATTTACAAATCTGAATAAAATATGCTCCATAATGATAACAATTTTATACATATACACATAAATGATAAAGTTTGTAATGCTTCTCAATACTGTACAGTAAAATGAACCGCAGGCCTTCGTATAAAAAATCCTTTATATTGTTACTAAGTAGGAAAAGGCAGTTCCTAATATCCAGATAAAAACGTATGTTGCTTAAAGTGGAGTCATAATCCCATCTGGAGTCAGCGAAACCATGTCATCAGTATACAGTCACCTGCCCCAAGTGATTGTCACGAATTACTGCATGACGAAAGTAACACGGCGATATGGAGCTGTCAGTTATAGATGGGATTCCTTCGAGGCACAGGCTGAAGACTTGGAGCCAGTTACAAGAAGAACTAAGTCCATATTCGCTGATACGCTCGCACGCACACTCACTTGCAAATTACGAACTGATGTGCCATATTGATCAGCAGTCACGCTCGGAGCTCTACCGCTCCCCCGATCTCAAAAATGATTTTGTGAAGTGAAACATGTGGAAACTATACTGAACTATTACTATAATATATTTCAGTCTCAACATTCATATTAGCATTCATGTACACCAAAGCACGCGCGCTTAAAGCACACATTATTGTAGAATAGCCCATAATACAGCTGCTTTTTCGATCAGCAATGTCTATGAATGTTGGGTAATTGGAAGGGTGACCAATGTCGAAGGTTATACGTCCTCGATAAAAAAAGTCCCCAAAAATGAACCAAGATGATAATATCTGGAAAAACGGTGATGTTAGCACCTGGAATTTATATAACCTTCTGTTTTCCCTTTATTTTATCTGTATGGCCATATATATATATATATATATATATATATATATATATATATATATATATATATATATATATATATATATATATATATATAATGTATATATATATATATATATGTGTGTGTGTGTGTGTGTTTGTGTAAATATATATATATATATATATATATATATATATATATATATATATATATATATATATATATATATATGTGTGTGTGTGTGTGTGTGTGTGTTTGTGTAAATATGTATATATATATATATATATATATATATATATATATATATATATATATATATATATATATATATACATATATATATATATATATATATACATATATATATATATATATATATATATATATATATATATATATATGTATATATACATACATATACATACATACATATACACATATATAACTACAAATTCTGTAGATACATCACAATTTATAAAACGCAGTCTGCTTTTTTGTGAGCACGATTTTCCCAGTTACAAAAAGAAATGTGAGAGCATTTTGTGAATGCAGGGAATCCCAGCTGCCAACGACTATATCAGACTAATCAGTCGCGAGAGGAGCAAGGCTGACTACAGGCTCCCAACTGGCTACTCGAAGACATTAAATTGCTTAGTCTTTGTTTTGGACAACATTTCTTTTGACGAAGAAGACCTAAATGGAATTTTGCATTATGTACCGAGACACAGGAATCGGTTTGGTTATTCTATTGTCTGTTTATAAGCATCACTGGATAAAAAAAAATGTTTTCTTACTTAAATAGTTGAAGATTTCTACATTTTTTTCAAAGGGAAGGAACGTTCAACGATATTTTATCTTTTTATCGTTCCTCAAGAATTAATTTTAATTTTTCCGGATTTATTTGTTTCCCTGAAAGCAAAACGAAAATATTGATTTTGAAAATATAAACAAACCTAAACATATCTTTGGTTTTCAGGGCAGCAATATCTGAATACCAGTAAATAATCACTCAGAAAGAAAATAACAATGTCATTGACCACAGGTCTTCAACTGATGATCCTGTCTAACACTAAGCCAAAATGCCGCCCAGCACAAATGATTTCTCGTGTTTCAGGAGAAGAATTACTCTTCTGTTCTATTATTCTGGTAGCACTGAATGACCAGTTTCCATGAATGGGATGGTCAATCTCATTAATGCAAATAAGCATTAACAGATGAAAATGACACTCACAGTTAGATCACCCGTCATCGTAATGCTACTTATCGTTCCTTGGTCTGAAAACTATTATTTGACGGGATACGAAAATTTCGATATCCTACGGAAAACTCGCCTGAGAATTTCCTCCCCAATACGTGAACATAGTGATGATGATCATTTATCCTAAACTTGTGACAGCTGTTTTAATGGAAGGGACAAGTGTTAATAGGAAATATCCTACCATTCAGTAGATCAACTGACTTTTAGTGACAATCTTACTTTTTAAATGACAGAATTATCTGATTTATAACGAGAATATACCACTACTACTACTACTACTACTACTACTACTACTACTACTACTACTACAACTAATAATAATAATAATAATAATAATAATAATAATAATAATAATAATAATGATAATAATAATAATAATAATAATGCTGTCAGCGTACCTCAGTGCTTAACCAAGCCCGGGTCTAATCTTTGCAAGGCCCCTGCTTCGATTTCGGCAATCGGCCGCCATTGGACCCACCTGTTGATGAATAGCGACATTTTTCTGAGACAAGGTCATGCCGAAAGGTCCAGGCAACACTGCTGTTTTCTCTCCCGGCTGATGTCCAGTCTCTATATTACACACGAATGGAAAGGAAATGAAAAATTGATTTAATGTTGGGGCAATAATTTGAGTTCTAAAGCATCTCTCCTACTATTGGCAAGACTGAATCTTTGGTGTCTATGGTAATAAATTATATATATATATATATATGGATATATATATATATATATATATATATATATATATATATATATATATATATATATACATACAGAATATATATATATATATATATATATATATATATATATATATATATATATATATATATATATATATATATATATATATATATACATATACAAGGAGCTCACCGAGATAACGGATTAAAGCGTCCAAGCCTATCCCGCTATAAAAGAAACTCCAATGTAGTGTTGTATATATACGTGAATGTGTATTTTTGCCATAAAGTACAGGTATATTTATACCACGTACCTCTTAAAGTACCATAAAACGCTTATAGGTGCACATTTTAACAGTTACTGCCTAATTTGATAGTTGAAACAAAAATATACCTTAAATTATCATACTAAAACAATCTAATATCACTTCAAACAAAAATACACCCAAACCATCATCCCAAAAAACCTAAAGTCAATTAGATTACCCTCCTAAAGTTGGTATTCTTAAGTATATACACCCAAAAATTGTTTATAACAATGGTTTACTAATTTTAAAATATTAATATAAACAGCAAAATATCTATAAAATGTTTAATATAAATTAAATAAATCTTTAACACAAATTAAAAGTCTTACAGAAGTGTGACAACTAATTGAGGTAGTCCTCAGTGGTCTGGTTAAACTATTTTAATAATAATAATAATTCAGTTAGTCACCTTTTCTCATAGTATTGAAGTCGTTCCGTTTTCTTTTGTGTTATAAAGTATATTTATTTAAACAAACAAACGGTACCCGTAAAGTAAGATAAAGGCCTTATTATTAAACTGCTAAGCATCACCGCGGCATATCTCGGTCGGCCGCATCCAATATCACAAGATGTTACCTCTTTCAAGGATGGCGCGCCACTGAATATGCTTCGAAATACCCTACCCGTACCCGCTTACACAAAATTTAATTGTAGAAACGTCAGTTGGTAACACTGTGAGCTAAATTAGCGGTAAATGGCCTTGTTTTTTTTTTTTTTTTTTTTTTGAGGGGAGAGAGAGTCTGACAAGAAGACAGTGACCAACACTCCCCGCTACGCTTCTGGCGTTCATTGGCAAACAAATGATCGCTTTTTGTTTGATCTCGTTTATCCCCCAATAATGAGCGATCTAAAGCGAAAGAAAACTCTTTTGCCTGCACACACACACACACACACACACACACACACACACACACACACACACACACACACATATATATATATATATATATATATATATATATATATATATATATATATATAAATTGTATATATATATATATATATATATATATATATATATATATATATATATATATATATATATATATATATATATATATATATACACATATAACTGATTTCTTTTTGTTTGATCTCATTTATCCCCCCATAATGAGCGATCTAAAGCGGAAGAAAACTCTTTTGCCTGCAGAGATATTATATATATATATAAATATATATATATATATATATATATATATATATATATATATATATAGAAATCATCAACACACAATCACGTGTGGAACAGAAATAAATTTCTGACTCACGTCGGGATCGAACCCAGGTCTCTCAGGTGGAAAGCAGGGGCGTTATCCACTAGGCCATACGAGTCTAAAAGAAGTTGGAACCTGAGAGCAACTGCACCCAAGGGATTACCTGGGCAAGCTAACTGCTTGCATACCAGCGAGTTTTCCCCAACTTCCCGACTCAGCAATGACCCAATAGACAACATTTCATTCGAATTATCCCTTCTGAGTGAATAAGATAGAAATCATCAACACACAATCACGTGTGGAACAGAAATAAATTTCTAACTCACGTCGGGATCGAACCCAGGTCTCTCAGGTGGAAAGCAAGGGCGTTATCCACTAGGCCATACAAGTCTAAAAGAAGTTGGAACCTGAGAGCAACTGCACCCAAGGGATTACCTGGGCAAGCTAACTGCTTGCATACCAGCGAGTTTTCCCCAACTTCCCGACATGAGTCAGAAATTTATTTCTGTTCCACACGTGATTGTGTGTTGATGATTTCTATCTTATTCACTCAGAAGGGATAATTCGAATGAAATGTTGTCTATTGGGTCATTGCTGAGTCGGGAAGTTGGGGAAAACTCGCTGGTATGCAAGCAGTTAGCTTGCCCAGGTAATCCCTTGGTTGCAGTTGCTCTCAGGTTCCAACTTCTTTTAGACTTGTATGGCCTAGTGGATAACGCCCTTGCTTTCCACCTGAGAGACCTGGGTTCGATCCCGACGTGAGTCAGAAATTTATTTCTGTTTCACACGTGATTGTGTGTTGATGATTTCTATCTTATTCACTCAGAAGGGATAATTCGAATGAAATGTTGTCTATTGGGTCATTGCTGAGTCGCGAAGTTGGGGAAAACTCGCTGGTATGCAAGCAGTTAGCTTGCCCAGGTAATCCCTTGGGTGCAGTTGCTCTCAGGTTCCAACTTCTTTTAGACTTGTATGGCCTAGTGGATAACGCCCTTGCTTGCCACCTGAGAGACCTGGGTTCGATCCCGACGTGAGTCAGAAATTTATATATATATATATATATATATATATATATATATATATATATATATATATATATATATATATATATATATGATTATTATCACTTTTGTACGTGATTCATTTATCACACATTACCACAGGTGAAAAATAAGAAACGGGGTGTAGGACCTACACCCCGTTTCTTATTTTTCACCTGTGGTAATGTGTGATATATATATATGTAGGCGAAATTCAGAAAAATATCAAGTACCGGGGAATTAACGTTCCTACTAAGGCATTCTATCATTACACAAGACGATATATAATCGTTCCCTTTCTTTTACAAAGTCCAAATTGTAAACTATTTCAGCACTGTATTCATATACAAAGTATCGTCCTTATGTTGTATATTTATGAATCCCTGTTAAAATGCATAAATAAATTTATGTAACAAAGCTTGTTTCATCTCATTTCCGAAGTGGCAGATGAAGTGACTGCTAAAATTTCTTGTTTTACTTAAAACAAAAGTAATAAAAATTATCAGCTCACCATCAAGGGCAAAAAAATTCCCCAGACAATTTCCTCCACCTCTCGTTAAATGCCGTAACTCCGACTTCCGCCTTTGCATGATAAAATTTTATGCCCATTGAAAAGGTCATTCAGCATCTTCACCATGATCGCGTTCGAAGCAGAGAATTGATGGTCTTCAAATGGAATGAAAGGACAGACATTTACGTTTCCTCTTGACTGACGAGAATGAGTCACATCCAGACATCAGGTCTGGAAAGGACGGAGAGCTGGAAGCGGTTGTCTGATGACACGGAAACACCTTTTTCGGGAAACTGCCCCATTCATTTGCATGTGATGATCCCTAAAAGGCCCATGAATCTCCTTAATTTTGTTAGATGTCGTAGTCAATTCTTCATTCACTGAGTATGTACAGATGAGCAGTTGCTAAAAGAATATGTTAGCACTTTGGATGGCAATGGGGCCGAGGCTGTTTGCATGAAATTGTTTTCCCTTTCTGCCAAATATTCCGAAGTTCCGGGCTAAGCTTTTTTCAATGTTTTCATAAAACAGTGACATAAAGGTTTTATTTGGTTGGCCAGACCAATGAACTGCTAAAAGTAAGAGGAAATAAGACAGATGTGATGGGTATTGCGACACGGAACACGAAAAAAAGGAAAAATACGAAAAGAATAGACTTTCTTAACAAACACTGAGACGCCATATGCTGTCGGCAACAACCCTCCTCTGGCGTTGAATTTATAACATAGCCTTCGCTCTGGGACAGTGCTGTATCTCACTACACACTTCACAGAAAAACATAAAAGACTCAATTTAAAACACTTCCCTGAAACACCCGGGAGAGGAAGGCTTCCTGGTTATCAGAGTCAATGGAAATAAACTGAGACACAATACGTTGGAAAGAACAACATGTCTGTCGCTTGCAGACCATTTCTGCAGATGTTCTTCTCATCTTTATTTGGGGAAATGTGAAAATACAGCATCTGTCTCATCCTATGAATAGGTGATAATCACAGCAATAAAATTCTTAATACGACAGGATTCTTTATCTCTGTTGAACAGCATAAAAAGAACTAAATAAAAGATGACTTTCGATTGCATATTTAAGGTCTACTAGTCGAGAGCCTCTCTTCTTTTCAAAGAGGAACCTTATAACTCCTGAATACATCCTCTTAACAAAACATTGATAACACCCAGAGGAGTCGAAATCAAGAGAAGACTACTTCGTTACAAGGATACCCGGATCACAGGGTTCAGTGATTTATAATGCAAACAGATGGATTCTCCAAAAGAGTTGCAACAGGTCAAGAGATTCATGGCTGGAGTAGCAAGGAAGATCTTATATTAGAACCCAAGAGGCAGCTGTCAATTGTCTAAGCATATGCAGTACAACACCTAAATTTCTTCATGAGGTATATTTGTTTTTTAAATAAACGTCACAATTGCCATTCTCCAGAACATGATTTAGGCAACAGGTGTTGAGAAAGCGAATACATTTTTGATGTCGATGCCATTCATGATTTCAGTTACAATCCCAAACAGTGTTCGCGACCCTTCGTGACAACAAGTTTACTTGCATTTAAAATCCCATAATCAGTCTGCATAACACTATTTGGGCTACACAATATCTTGACAAAGTATGTTTACGTACTTCAGATGCGTAAGGCTGAAACACCTCCGTGGTTATAGAACCTGTTGTCCCTCTTCAGTTTTCAATCCATTAAGCAATGTCGCCATGCACGGCTTTGCTGCTGTCGTTAAACTTCGTTTCCCGCCTGTGTTATTCTAGTTTTGCTAATTGGTCTTCAGGGGACAGATCGTAAACCGATTACAAATATTATGACTGCATAAGACACACACACGCATATACACACATATATATGTGTGTTTGTGTGTGTGTGTGTGTGTGTACAAAATCTACTGATTTATATAGAAATTCATGTTTGAGACATAACCAAAAATCTGCTAGTTGTTTGCACGTATTTGTGATCAGAGAGTAACGGACACACACACACACACACACTTATATATATATATATATATATATATATATATATATATATATATATATATATATATATATATATATATATGTACATATATATATATATATATATATATATATATATATATATATGTATATATATATATATATATATATATATATATATATATATATATATATATATATATATATGTACATATATATATATATATATATATATATATATATATATATATATATATATATATATATATATATAAATATATATATATATATGTGTATATATATATATATATATATATATATATATATATATATATATATATATATATATATATATATATATATATATGTACACTCGGCAAGAAAAGTGAAGATACAGTTTTTTTAAATCTTTGGACATATATTGCTCAAAAATGCGACATCTGGCAACTTTTGAAAGGGGAGGAGCTTCAGTCTTAGTGTGTTGGTTTTTTGCTTGACCTCCTGTAACTCTCAATCATATTCTACGATTCTGACATCATTGATACTTAAATGCAGTAGTAAGCTTTACAGTATTCGTTCAAGTTGTAATTTGCAGCGACAGTTCTGAGCAAAATAAACATTTTTCGACATAACCTACCAATTAACCTTACACAAATGAATTTATGACACCACAATGAACGGAATGCTTGCATAATCGGAAACGTGATCTTCCATAGTGAAATCAAGAGTTAAATTTGAGCAATGTCCAAGGAAAAAAGTGGGGAACAATAAAGGAACGAATGCAATGTTACGATGTGAGAGAGAGAGAGAGAGAGAGAGAGAGAGAGAGAGAGAGAGAGAGAGAGAGAGAGAGAGAGAGGGAGAGAGAGAGAGAGAAAGAGAGTTGCTGCTGTGTAAGCCTAGGCCTACCGTATATGTAGAGCTACTCATTTCATTATTGTTTTTTCCTTTTAGAGATTGAGCGATACTATATTTGTATAGTATGTTTTAGCAATGGAGAGAGAGAGAGAGAGAGAGAGAGAGAGAGAGAGAGAGAGAGAGAGAGAGAGAGAGAGAGAACTATGGTAACGTCAAGAAACATCCAGTTACTTGTGTTTTCCCGCCGAAGCGCTCCACACATCATAGAGAACTCTTTTGCAGATTTAAATAGATTTGGTCAACTTACCGTAGCTGTCGCAACATTTACTGCCATTAATTCCAGCTGACTTTTAACACCGTAAAATACAAATATGAATGTGTAAAAATTAAAGAAATTATCATTATCTCTTATGATGATGCGATACTAAGCCTGTCCATAACAGAAAACGAGTAAATATTGCCGTTCTGATAAACAGTACTACACCGAGATATCCACACACTATCTTTTAGATCTCTATGAACGAAGTCACCTGAGAAATTCTGATTACTTCGGACATGCATGGTGTTTTTAAGTATCTGAACGTTTTTGTTTTGCAGATTTAACATATATGATATAATTTGCATTGTATTTTCATATTCTAGAGTAAATTTACCGAGATTTTGTGTTTTCTGCAAGAAAAAAATTAAAATTCGATGAACGAAATCTAAAGAAAACTGTATCTTCACTTTTCTTGCCGAGTGTACATATATATATATATATATATATATATATATATATATATATATATATATATATATATATATATATATATATATATATATATATATATATACACACACACACATAAGGGCCGGAGCTGAGGCTCGAAGTAGACATGACGAAGGAAGTAATAGGGGAAGGCATGATGATACTTTCAGGAGAAAATGCACAGCCATTATTCAAAAGAGTTTTCCTGCTTTGAGTCTGAAAATTATCCCGAAAAAATCCCTTACCAACAGGGTCTCTGTTTAGAGACAAAGACTGACTCAGTCCTCTGCTTTCGTCCAGCGTCTTACACAAACACACTTGGCCGGGATGTGATCACGGGATATACGTGGGGTGCACGAGGAGGCTGTTGAAGGTCCGCATAGATTCCCACCGGGAACAGGTAGCAGGTTATCTAATCCTGAACAATCAAATATACGTAATCATTCAAAATTATGTAAAACTTATATTGACATCAAGGATTTTTCCATCTTAGGACAAGTGCAGAACAACAACGAATCCATAATTATCAAAAAGACTGTACCGTCGTTAAACACTCAGTCGTCTTCTGTAAAATTGTTTATAGCCTAGTTTGGGCAACTGGTTTTCCTCACTCTGTTTTGATTTATTTATATGTTAGTCTTGCTCTTTCTTCCTTATGGGTAGGTTGTTTTAAGATTTTAGTGAACTCCTTTTAATTATAATGGGTTTGTCTTGGGATGAGGTGCTCGCTTTAAATGTTTTTACTTCATAAAGAGCTGTTGCCATTGCATATCTCCATGAATTGTTTTGTTATTACTGCTCGCAAATTATATTCTATAGCCTTGAAAATGCGACTTGGAATTCGTCGCGAAATGTCGGCATTGAAAATAAACTGTTAAAGGATGAGGATGCCTTTCCCTATTACTGCCTCCGTGATGTGTGTGTGTATATATATATATATGTATATATATATATATATATATATATATATATATATATATATATATATATATATATATATATATATGAAAACTGGTCCCCCCCATTAAATTTTTCTGGATGCGCAAGTGGTGTCCGCTTCTGCCATCCCAGAACGTGAAAATGTCTTCAACGTATCGCAACCGAATCCTTTTCTTGGGTTTGACAATAGTCAGTATTTCGGTTTCGAGGTTTCCAGTTTTTGTTAGATGACAAATAAGGACCCTTTTGTAAGTAAGTAAATAGTGGGCCAGTGTTCCTAAGGTAATTCTTTGAAGATGAGAAGTCATTAGTTACACAGAGCCTAATTAAATGGTCTTTGAAAATGCATGATTTATGACCAAGGCAATTACGTAGCAATTAGTCATACATAACGCATTTCATGACGAAAACTTGTACTATTAAAATCATTATGAGATTTATAAAACTGACCTTCAGAATACGATGTCTCGAGACCTTACGAAATATATGGCGTTATTTAATGCAGAGCACAGTAGCAGTGTGTTTTTATTAAGACCTGCGATGGACATTCTGTTCGTAGTAAATGTAGTGGCCAAGGTGTATTGGGACTTTATTTAATCCTGCAATTACAGTCGCTACTCGAACACCGGTACCAAAGAGAGAGAGAGAGAGAGAGAGAGAGAGAGAGAGAGAGAGAGAGAGAGAGAGGGGACTCATTCGATAGATTATGGTTAAAAGGATTTCAGTTAGAAACATTACCAGATGTATGGATTATACCAGTTCTCAGAAGCTTTATACCGGTTTTGATATTGTTCTGACAAACATGACAAAGGTCATGTGCAGTCAGTAACAAACCCCTTCTTCAAGTCTCACTGAAACAAACCACTTTTTTGTTCGTAATAGCTTTAAATACCTTATGCTTACAAGTCCGACAACCTGCACATTTGTTCAATAAACTTTCTCAAACAGAATCAAACTATTCGCATGTTTAAAAAGTGAAAAAAAATCAGGATGGCACACTTCCATCAGCTGTGCAATGACCAAAGCTAACCTTTGCAGTAATATGAACTTTAAAACTACTTTTCAGTAGCTTATGGTTTGATTTAAACTACCGGCTTCGTAGCAACTAGATTTAAAGCCACGACACACAGCATTGAAGGACCTGTGCCACTTAATTCCCATAAAAAAAAAACTGTCTTATAAAGGTAGATAAATTTTCTTCATCACTCATGCTATTAAATATTTTACTCATATCAAAGAAAGAATTTCTCATTTTTGAAAGAACTACTAAATCAAATCGTGGTTTCAGGCATCAAAATCATTATTTTACAAATAATATTGTGGAATAATATAGAAAAATAGTTTTGATTAAAAAAATTTTCTTTAAAATTATGTAACTCGGCTTAAACTTAGTTATTTAATTACTATTGGTGAAGGTATGAATGTTCATATTTATATATAGGCACCACTTAACAATTGATTGAAAACCATCAATTAAATGGATCTTTTGCAAAGAGAAGCGCATTCTGTAATGCCAGGCTCCTTCCTCGCCTCAAGTTTACAACTTCTGCGTGATAAAAGCAGCAACACAAGTCTCCTGCTTCTGTTGCCTTAGTTCAATGTCAAGGAGCCTCTCCTTCCTGTCAAGAAAATACGCCAGAAAAAAACATGTAACAACATTACAATAAAGTTGACCATAGTCAGTATAGTATTAACTTTGATGAACTGAGGCTCTCACTTTAGATCCAGTTTAATTTTTCTTTTTCACAAATAAAAAATTTACAAAGTCTATGGTTACAGCTAAGAGATAATTGCCAAATTAAGTGCTTACAAACAAGAGGCCAAAAAGTTAAGGCTGCTAAGTAAATGCCCAGTAAAAATCTGATATTAGGCTTCTTTGTCACCAGTAACTTAGGACATTGTTGAAGTGTTCTATTAATCCTGCCTGCAAGCAGGTCCTTTGCTCATTCTCCCAGTTTTCGCTTCGGGAACGACGAATTTCTTTCTCTGACGACGACGCTTCGCAGTTTATGGAAAATTCCCTTCTACATAAGGAGAAGGAGTTGATTTTGTGTCCGTTGAACTAATATTGGAGTGTGGTGGTTTGGAAGATGGTCTCCGTGAAGATGATGGGACATTCTCGCGCCCTGCCAAGGCCGAATTTTATTACAGTTTTGTTTACTATTTTTATCAAATTTCAAATGTTTCGTGGCTTCAGTTTTCATTTTTAATTTTCCTAATCATAGTACTTCCTAGGTCTCGTTACTTAACGCATTGGCTTGTTTTAATAAGCTTTCTTGATCTTGGTTTCTTGAACTAAGCTTTTCCAACTGGATTTTAAAATTGTAGCTCAGACTTTGTTAAATTTTAAATGTCATTTTTTTTTTAATTTTCAGTCTACAAAAGATAAGATATGAATAACCTACGCTTAACACAATTCGTTTACAGTGAATATTTGTCTTTGAGGTTTTTATTTTAGCTTCTGATCAATATTCTGAAACACATCTTGGCTGTTAAGCGTTCTTCCGATTTTTCACTCTGGAAGTAAAACTCGACTAGGCCAGGGGTCATTTATTTCTGTACTACAAACGTAATATTTTTCAGGGTCGAGAGATCTCCGATCGTCTATAGAGGTTAGTATTAAATTGATATTGTACTTTGGAATCGCAATGTACCTGTTAAAATTTACGTGGCTGTTGTTTAAAGCCATTTTTTTTAGTTTAACAACCTTGAATTTGTAAAGATTTGAGTGGGAATAATTATTAATTTATTAAAGCAAATGCATATGCTACTATACTTACAATCTGAAACTACTTACAGATTTTAGTGGAATCTGAAGCGCTTTGTGAAATGAACTACGCCTGTGAGAAATAAGTGAAGACAAAATTCATAAAGCAAAACGACTCGTCTCAAGCTACACAAAAACGGACTTCTGCACTTACCAGCCTTGGCTTCATAAAACCATTTTTTTACCTCCACCCCTACAGGGGCGGGCCCCTGTAGGGGTGGAGGCCCCTCCTATGCCCTGTCCCATAGGTCTTATGACCTATGGGCAGGTGCACGGTATGTTCAGACAGCTAGCCAACTACTAATTGATTTTTCCTTTCAGGTGGTGAGTGAATCAGCCCAACTTTTATTAATTAGCGTCCCTTTACTAGATTCTTTAGTGTTTGAACGATTTGATAAGTCAAGTAACTGTTTACATTTAAAGTTATAGAAAATTAATTTTTTGGAATTGTTGCCGTTTATTGTAAAAGCCTTTTAACTTGAAGTTTTGTTTTTAAAATTGGTAATAAGATCTTCAATACTGAACTTTAACTTTTATGTATTTAAGTTTCAAAATGTTTCATAAGATTAAAGTTAATGTTATTTAAATTCCCTATATTATTCTAAAGATAGTTAATTTACTTTGTGCTTCTTAACTTAAAAGGACAACTTTTTAAAATGCTTTGAGATAAAATAACTTGGCTTGATAATTTATTGCTTTTAAGATTTACTGTAGTTATTTTCTTTGGTAAATGAAATTTTAATTTTAATTTTTTTTAAAGTTTATGTAACTTAAATTATAGCTTCCATTTGTTTATAACAAGTTAACATAACGTAGTTGTTAACTATTCAAAGTTTATAACTTTACTGTAAGTGATAACTCATGCCATTAATACCATGAACAGGCCTCTCTTTTCACTTTTAATGCAATAGATAGACCTATGCTTAGTTATGGCTTTCATAGTCAATTGACTTGTATCGGTAATGATAAAGCTGAAGGACTTGATTCCATTCAAATTAATTATCAAATCACTGATCCCAAAACAGCCGTGGTAAACTGACCTTCGGTAACTTTGTTCGGCAGCTCTTGAATGTTGACCTTTTGCAGTCGTTACTTTGGTCCCTCCAGTAATGAGCCCTTTTGTGCGCCTTTCGTTGCTCTCTCGCTTTGCAGGACTTTTGTTTTTTTCTTCTCTGGTCGAAGGTTTTATAAATGGTTGGTCTGTATAGGAGAAAATTCGATCTATTGTGAAGTTTCAGCTCATCCAAGTTGTAAAACCTTATTTTACTCTCAGAATCATAGATTTAAGTTTTTGTACTATAATTGCGATGCATTTCTGCAGCTGTCTTTTCACATAAGAGGATGTTTACTGGAATGGGGCCGAGACAGTGAGAACAATACTTCCGTTATTTCAAGAACTCCCGTGTTCGTTGCTTTTACTTCACTTTAGTCTCTAA
This sequence comes from Macrobrachium rosenbergii, assembly GCA_039081455.1. Lineage (NCBI taxonomy): Eukaryota > Metazoa > Arthropoda > Malacostraca > Decapoda > Palaemonidae > Macrobrachium > Macrobrachium rosenbergii. The sequence goes on along the minus strand of JANJGK010000046.1, from coordinate 3,960,315 downwards.
ATATGGTGAGAGTGGATTCTGGCGTTGCTAAATACTTATTTATGCTACACGTTGTTCGTCATTGGTGGTTCAGAGTGAAATTTGACACTAAAATAGTATTGTGTTGCACATGTAATTATGAACATTCTTACCTTCACTAATAATAGCAATTGCAATGGATTAAGTTTCCTTTCCATGAATTCTGAATTATTTTAAGAGCATTCTAGTCTATTTACCTTGACCAGGTTTGTTTTAAAATCAAAAGGGTTTTACAGTACCAAGACTGATATAAAGTGGCTTATTTTTAACATAAACCAGGAGTCAAATCATATGTACTTTCACTTGGTAATAATATTTAAGGCAATAGTTATGGTGTTTCCCCCTCTTAATGCCTGAAACTACTATGGTTTAGTTTGTTCTAACTTGGCAAAACCCTGTTAAGTTCTGATATGTCAAGATGTTTACAGTCAAACTTTGTGAAGACTGAGAATTTAGTTATTCTATAGTCTGAAATTAATCCAAATGCAATCAATTTCAAAATCTTGAACCGAGTTGTAATCGTATATATCTTTAGAGTGAACACAAAAAAAAAAAAATCTTGATAATTCTTGTCACCAGAAAGAACAAATACTGAATCTTCTATACAACAGAAATAAACCTTGATCTCTGTAAGGTGAAGTTATGAACTTTTACAGTATTTAACGAAAATTAACCAAATATGTTCAACTAGTGGCGGCATATATACTAATTTTTAATTACACTTATATGGGTCTTTAGTCTTATTAAATAAATGAGATTAATTAAATGAACTGTTGAATAAATGAACTGTTGAATAAATGAACTGTTGAATAAATGAACTTTTGAATAAATGAACTTTTGAATAAATGAACCTTTGAAGTATGGGCCACTGAGAAATCCACTACCAAAAAACGAGCGCAGGGAGGAACATTTCCTTGTGTTCGATAGAGGAAAGTTGATATAATTACCAGAGTTAAAAGTTGGCGTTTGCTGGAAAAGTTTAAAAAAAGTGACCTATGGCTTTTGTTTGTCCAATAATGTTCTCACAAGTTGAAAACTAAACCTTAAAACAAAATTAAAATTTAAGTACAAATTTAATCTTCTGGTTTTTATTGAAACTTAAAAACGGGAGTAATCCTTTGTTACTTATATAATTTTGAGCTGAACACTCAAATTGCCCCTCTAATAAATTACGTATCTGTTAATAAGTCGTGTTTGTGTATGAAACTCATCCGGCGCTCATGTTAAAACTTCCTTGTGAGTGATGTAATTTGAGAGCCAATGAAGGAAGAGTGTCAGTTATAATAATGGGTGATTTATCTGGGCAATGAAATTGCTGCTCGAGAAGCAAGAGTTGATTACAAGAGACACGAATAAATTCTGCTGCATTCCTTATGCTGATTTGATAAGGGTTATTCGATCTTTTAAAAGGAAAAAAGGCCAGCACGTTGGTCTTCCTAATGTTGACTAGCAAAAAAAAAAAAGTAAGAAAATAAGGCAAAATATCGATTACTGGCCATCAACCGAAGACCATAATCGTTAAACGGAAGCAACCGATCCCGACTAAGAAATTCGAATGCAAGTTCAAAAGCTTTATTTCGGACACGGATGGCCATAGACAAACAGACACGCAAACGTACATAAACCCTCAGACTCTAAAAGAGTGAGATTGGAAACAAGAATGAAAAATGATTATGAAGGAGAGGTGAAAACTGATATGAATAAGATGCGGATTATGCAACTGATTCTTCATACTAAAAGGAAATATTCATATGTAGCATATCAGAATAAAACATCATAAGGAAATGTTATATTCTTATACAAATAGCGCACCAAATTGTATTATACAAATAAACTGGTGGGCAACCGTCGCCATAATACAGTTTTCAAAAGTCTTCAGTCTTTGCAAATAGCATGTTATATTTTTGCCTCTGTTCTGGAAAAGATGGCTGACCAAAAGCCACTCAAAGAGCGGATGCACTTGCGTGCCTCGGAATGCCCATGAGCCTTCGTAAGCTATCATTTTAACATATCCTCAACTTATTCATAGTTCGTTGTTGTGCTCTGACAACTAAAGACATACCATAAAAACTTATACAAAAACTGTGAAAAAACATTTTCTTTACATCATCGCTACATTCAGAAAAGTTCCTGAAAATCATATTGTCCCTCGCACACAGACCTCTGTACAAATACTCACATGGGCGTCGTCGGAATTCTGAGCAGTAGAATAATATTCTATGTACTGTACTTTATTTTTGGTACAAAATCTATTCTTGCATTGTTAACAACAATAGGTGATATGTTAGTTGGACATACCTAATTCTTAGAAAAAATCATACATTTGGTCTTATTTACATTTAACAACAGAAGCCTGTCAGACATAAAATCACGACCAATGTTTACAAGCTGCTGTAGCCCACCTGCTGAAGGAGCAAATAGAACAATACCATCGGCATGCAACAAATGGTTTAAAATCATGTTGTTTAAATAACATCCCACTTTAATTTGACTCGGCCCATGTGAGAGGTCATCCATATATAGATTGAACAGTTAAGGTGAGAGTGAACTTCCCTGTCTCACTCCGCATGACGTGGAAAATTCACTGGAAAATACACGGCCCCATTTGACAATCATTTTTTGTATTTCTATACCACTCGCCTAGCAGTTTAATAATATAGCAAGGAACATTTCTTTTTAACAGTGCTTCATATGACATCTTATGAGACACATGATCAAAAGCCTTACATAATCCATGAAACACACAATTACCGGTGTTTTAAGAACATTATACTCCTCGGCTACGTGTTTCAGAATGTGAACAGGCATTTCTGTTCCATGATGGGATTTATAAGCGAATTGGTTGTCACTTGACAGTAAGGCCACTTATTTTTTTTACATCTGTCCAGTGCAATCACCTCCAAAACTTTTTTGAGATAACAGTGGCTAGAGCAATCGGCCTATAATTTGATATGTCACTGTGGTTGGCGTTTTTATCTTTAATCAAAGGAGAAAGTATGACCAGAATAAAAGCTCTTGGGAAGTATGGGTGACAAAAACAGGAAGTGACGAATAAACTCAGTAAAACTTTAAGTACCGGATGAGCCTCAGTTAAGTGCTGAAGGGTCAGTCTATCATGTCCAGGCTACTGGAAGAGTTCAGAGAACTGAAAGCATTCGAAATTTCATTTACATTTGTTCCTGTAACACCTCGCTGACTTTGATTTTCCACTGGGTCTGGGACGGGATGAGTAGGGTCGTTAAACAGTTTAGAATAAAGTTCTTTCCATAAATCGGCAATGTTTTCAAAACCACTCGCATTATTTATTATGTCCAGTAATAAGGCTTCTTCCTACTCCCTTTAAGACTCGTAGCAGTTTTATTGGATGTCATTTCTTCCTCATTTTCTTAACAAAATCTAAACATCCCTTTGAAATGAGCTTTAGAAAATTTCATTTTATCAGAGATATGTCCTTCCCTTGGATCACCAGATTCCTTCCGTGCTAAATAGTCATCTCGTGCTTCACCCTTGAGAAGTATGGTTACTCTCGCTTGACCGAAGGGTCCCTTTGGAAGGGGGGACCTGAACCAGAGTGTGTCTGTTTGTGCCAAAGACGCGGACTGGCTGGCTCAAGTATTGGAAACCTGCTACGTCCTAATGTTGACTCCCAAATTCTAATGGGATATTTGAACGACACGGGTTTTTATTTTATTAAAATTTGCGGTGTTTTGGTTTTACAGCACTCTACAGCAGAATTGCTTAAATTCTCTCTTATGATTTTAATGATTTTAAATTATTTTCTCTTGTATCGGTAATTACATTCACATCTTATATGCACTCTTAATGAATTGTATTCACTGAAATATTAAGTAATTTTATTTAGTCTTTCAAGATTTTACTAAATTGCACTTCAACTGCAGTGCTTTGACACTGAGCCTAAAATCCTTATTTCATTCTATTCCATTCCATTACAAAAGGAAAGCACTTTATCAAAATTAGTTGGAAATATCAAAAGTAACGAAGAATAAATGTACAGACGTGACTCTCGGATATCTTACTTGTCATGGGAGTTGTTTCCTGGTGACAGAACGAGACAGACATTGTTTACCAGAAAACCATTTTACCCTTTTTCCTGTGAAATTTAGGCATATTTTGTTATAGAATGTGATGGTTGATATCTCTTTTAGTCGTTCATTCTTGGTGGTAGAAGCTACGTTCTGGAAGATATTATTTTGTAGTTTATCTAAACCTGCCTAGGGATTCCTTCTGTGCGCGCTGGAACAAAAGTTGTTCAGCTCCATTATATAACTCATGTCGTGTTTGGCTAAGGTTCCGATGTTTATTCTTAAAATATTGATGGTAGGAAGTCACTGAAGAATTCTTCCTTTTTTTATAATACTAAGCGTCTCATAGTTTTTGTTTTGAAGCTACTGATGAACCGGATTTGTGGGAGACATTCTTGTTAACTTATCTCAAAGTTGTATAACAGTATTCCATTATAAATCCCTCTCCTTTCAACGAAATATTCTTTCATGACTTTTGCCATAGCATCGTCTTCCAATGGTGTTCACCGAAATCGCTGTTAAATAAACAGGAAAAATGTTCCAGAAAAGTTGCAGAAGACTACGAGAGGTGATTTTGCCCAGCAGCAATACTTGCAAAGCATTCAAAGTTTTTCAGAATTTCGAGTCAACATTTTGCATGTAGCATTCTGGTATCCCTGCTATTTATTTCCTCGTAAATGCTGATCATTGGGCTTCCCTTGCAATGTGTTTTCCCTTCTGCCTCGTAATTTGCCTCGTAATCTGGAATAACCGGGGATTTCCATTTCAGTATTAGTTTGAAATATATATATATATATATATATATATATATATATATATATATATATATATATATATATATATATATATATATTATATATAAGCTCTTATGGGAACCATTTCCACTATTAACTTTTTTTGTGGACTGACTGAAATTCATTTTTGATTAGTTTATTGTTAAGGGTAAATATGAGTCCTGATTACTCGACGAAGATAATTATTTTGTTGGAAAGGATAAGGATAATTTATTTTTTGGGAAACCAGTAGAACCTTTTCGTCGGTTCCAGAAACAATGAAAGATTTTTTAGTGGCCTCCATTCTTTGTGTATCTGTTTCTATTCTGAAACACCAATGGCGAGCATAGCGACTGTAACCGAATAGATGAAGTTGCGACTGAATATCAAAGGTTGGCGCTGGAAGGAAAGAAATATTTGTCCCACAGGCCTTGACGAAGATTGCTGGTTCTCATGTAATGAAGCAGTGGCCAATACTCTGCCTGTACGAAGGCCGAATAGCTAGACCTCCAGTCAGTAATTAGCTCTCTTGGTTTAGCATCATACAAACTATCAAAATATCTATTTACATTCTTAATCCACCGAGTGAACATTACGGGCTTTAGCATAAGGAATACTGCCGACCTAATTAACAAGTTAAATAGTTAATGGTGAATGCAGGCTTTTGAGTTTCCATGTAATTTTTTTTTTTTTTTTGTACTAAGAACTTTCAATTATTTGTTAGAATTTCTTTCTGAACTACTCGATAGCTGACAGCCGGCTCTGTCCTTTCTCCAATTAGCACTATAACACTGATTAAAGTTAGTAAAAAAAAAAAAGAAGAAAAGATGGTAAAATTTTATTCAGCGGGAAATTCCTCAGAATTTTGTGATGGTCATGGAAAATCCCCCATCACCTGCGCTGAGCAACTTGTACGTAGAATATTTCCAGGAGCAGAATGATCAACAATATTATTCCAGAAACTAAAAAAAAAAATAGTTTATGTTGGCGACATGTTCTGTATTTGGCCAGGTAATGAAAATGTAAACACGTTCTTTTAAAACTTAAATGAGCAATGCCAATTATGGAATTCACTACAGGAAAGTCACCGTTGGGAGGCAGTGCCGTCAGGACACATCACGTGGCGCACTGTTGGTATTACTTAAGGTCCTTTGCATCGTCCCTTCGGCCCCTAACTGCAACCCCTTTCATTCATTTTACTGTGCCTCCATTCATACTCTTTCTTCCATCTTGCTATCCACCCTCTCGTAGGATTGTTTCATAGTGCAGCTGAGAGGTTTTCCTCCTGTTACACATTTCAAACCTCTCTATTTTCAATTTCTATTTCAGCGCGAAATGACATCATAGGTCCCAGCGCTTGGTCTTTGGCCTAAATTCCATATTCTATTCTATTCTAAGCCAGGACATCATGTGACCGTCATTAACCTCGCAAATGTCTTCATTGTTCATATTTTCCTTTAACTCTTGTGCCTCCATTCACTGAACTCAAAAAACAATCTGAAAACAATCTCATTCACGTTGTTTTATTCCTAAGCTTTATACGGCAAATTCCTTCATTTCTACATTTCTCATTCACTTAAAAATGAAATTGGACTCTGTGATACAAAGCATTTCATGAGAGTCCAAGGATTGAGGGCCCCCAAAACTCTTCCGGAAATGCCTCTTTCATCCCTCCTCCTCTCAGGAACTTTGTGGTTCTTCAAAAGGCGAAAAAAGACAACAAATAAATTAAAATCAAATTTCAAATTCAAACTACTAAATTTGTTTATAAAGTCGACATTATTTTTTACATTCGTATTATAAATGTTTCCTACCAAAGGTGTAAGAATTTTTACAAGCCATTTAGATAAATTATACGAAACTCAGCCTTCTGAACTAATGATTGGTGTAATGGGGTTATTGATTTTAACTGTTTAATTAAATGGCCAGAGCCCTTTAAAAGGGATTTAATTTGTTAAAATGAGAGCTAACTCTCATTTGAGACCCGCTCTTTCTACATATTATGAAAAACCAGTACAAATTATGCAATATACTGACTTAGGTATTCACTTAATTACCTGTTTAGCATCATTAGACTGTTAACATTTTCTGTTGGACGAACTATGTACTAGACAATTTATATTTTATATTATCCCGTAACAGTTGTAAGCACTGTTAACCATTTTTACTTGTTTATATTTTGTGTAAGTCTTGAAGTCAAATGCAAACATATGTCCTGTATAAGTTTTTCTTAGACTGATTAGTCAATAAAGTTCCCCGGAAGAGGCCTGATGGAAGGCGAAACTGTTGGGACAAATTAAGAACTCTCTTTCCTTTTTCCTCTGGTTTCTCCCTCGTCTTCATTGTGGAATATATCGATATATATATATATATATATATATATATATATATATATATATATATATATATATACATACATATATATATATATATATATATATATATATATATATATATATATCGTTTATATATGTATATATATATATACATATATATACATATATGTATGTGTGTATGTGTGTGTGTTAAGGAAGTATATATGAAAACTAAAATCTTTCCCAAAATCGACAATTCTTTTCACATCTCCCGTGTTTCTGCCGTTGTCGGCACTGCAATAAAAGAATGACCGTTTTCATTTGGGAACAGAAATAGTTGGATGTTTCACGAGAGGCACCAGAGCAACAGGATAAAAGATAAACTGAATTTATTGTTTCGTTTTATTTCAATAACTGTTTTTATTAATGTCATGGTTGAGTTCAGCTATGATTAATAATCATGAAAAGGTAGACAGTTCCTCTCATAATTGATATCTTTAACTGAGAGGACGAGTATTAGAATAATTTAATTCACACATGGACGACAGTACAGATATCCAGAGGTTCTCTATCAGTTACATATAACTAATGTACAAACTTACCACACCAGGCGACAATAAAAGTAAAGTCACAGCTAAAATCTCGTTCAGTAAGTGAAATCCTTTGCAATGTAAATGGAAGGCTTCAAAAACATTTTGACTGCAGCGACTGCATCAGAGAACGCTCCCAGCTAAGAGTGTAGCGAAAAGTCAAAGGATGTGACACCAAAACGGCGTCTGGCTGGGATAAAACTACCTTTCACAAAGCTTCAAGTCAGCTGGGGATCGATTTCTCTTTCATTTTGTATAATGTGCATCATTGGAAGTGGGCTCTGTGATGGGACAGTGTTCAGCGTCCTGGTTTACTCTCTCTCTCTCTCTCTCTCTCTCTCTCTCTCTCTCTCTCTCTCTCTCTCTCTCTCTCTCTCTCTCTCTCCATTTTAACCTTCCGCATAGAGAGCTTGAGGGAATTAAAGTTGTGTATTAAGTAAGATCACCTTCCACGATCAGATTACCGTAGCTGGTGAGGAAATTATATATTTATTAAGGGCATTAAACTATTTTATTTCAGTTCGCATAATTGAATAAGACTGTCTTTATACAAATGAATGTAACTTTGCGCGAGCAATGGTCTGTGGAGAACTTACTGGGTTTCCAGTTGCTGGAACGCCATGTAAAATTAAAGAGCCTTTTATATTAGCCAGGGCGTGAGATGGTGGTGCAATTTACCTCAACCTTATCACGAATTACAAACTGAATGACTCCTTCTTTCTTTATTGCGCTTCTTTGAGGAATTCCAATCCCGTGGCTTAATCTGAACGCAAAGACGAACATATTTTAACCTAAGCAAACCGCTTATTTATGGTTGTTTATTGTCGTAAAAGGCTGCAGAATAATGAAGTTTACACTTTTAGAAACAAAGCTCTAATTAGTTATATCCTGTACATAAACAGAAATACTTACCGTACTTAATTATTTTCTTATCTCTTACCCAGGTAGGGAAAAGCTATGTTTGTAAAAGAGAAAAGAAAGAAATCAGTATCCAATCTATGATACCATTAGCCTTACACAAACACATATGGATGTAGACATATGCACAAATACACACGCAGGCATATACGAACACAGGCGCACACATGCGAGTTTACACACACACACATATATATAAATACATACAAACATACAGATATATATGTATATATTTATATATATACACATACACACACACACACACACACACACACACACACACATATATATATATATATATATATATATATATATATATATGTATATATATATATATATATATATATATATATATATATACTATATATATATATATATATATATATATATATATATATATATATATATATATATATATATATATGTGTGTGTGTGTGTGTGTGTGTGTGTGTGTGTGTGTCTGTGTGTATAATATATATATATATATATATATATATATATATATATATATATATATATATATATATATATATATACATACATACATACACACACACATTATATATATATATATGTGTGTGATGTATATAGTTATTATTGAGAAATCAGTATATATCCTTTTAATTAAATCTCCAGACCCCTGATACAAACACTTTGATCTGAATATGAAACAGAAGATGAAGCATGTTGCTTCCAGATCGCTAAGCTATTACTGTAATTATGGACAGCGTTCTCGCATAAGTGAGTGAATAACAAATACTGAAGTATCTATTTGCGTACGGGAAGTTGTCAAAGAGTTTACTGCAATTGAGATTCAAATTATCGAATGAATTCCTTTTTGATCTGCAGCGAAGAGCATCATTTAGGATGCAACTTATACATTCTGCTTTTAGCATAAGGCATTTCTTTTCTTTTTATCTACCTGTTTATTATTTGTTCATACATCTGTCAAATGTTTCAGAGCTGAATAAACATGTATTGATCTAGCACTTAAACTCATTCCTTGACAGGTATGCTTGAAAGATGGTTAAGAACTTGATTATGATACTGAATTAAATGCATTTTATTTCATGTATCAAAAACTCTCCCTTCAATGTCAGACAGCTATATCAGATCAAACAACTTTCACTTTACATTTTGATAAAGACCCAAGAAGTCTAAATGAAGTCTGTATCTTTCAATTCCAGAACTCGGAAGCAAATACGAGGAAAATGATAGTGTAGACTCGAACAACTGAAGAAGCACCATCCCTGACCGAGGCAGTCCATAGCGAGCTATAATATTCTAGGGTGGGCACCTGTGTGCGACATACCCAGCAGTGTTACCAGATGCGCAGAAACGTCATCATTGAACTTGACAGTTAATCTCCATGCCAGACGTTCCGGTGTCTGGCTTATGCAGTGAGAAATTAGTGGAATGTTGATAGTTATGGAGCATACGGTCTGCAAATACCTGGAATGCATCGGATATGTATGTACGATGTACCGTATTATTTCACAGGGCTGACAATGGCCCGTGTTATCTGACACAACTGCGCGCCTGTACCTGACCAATCACGGTAAATGATGGATGTCGCTGCTTCAACTGTGCCCACTGTTAGCGATATGCCCTTTGAATGGACAAGAAACCTGACATTACACCTAACTGAGAAATATAGGGAACATCCCAGCTTATGGCAGGTAAAATGTGCTGACTACAAGAAAAAAATCCAAAAAGAAGAGCATATAATGAACTATACTTGTCAGTGAAGGAAATCAATGCTAAATGCACCCTTGAAACAGTCAAGAAAAAATTGAATACCTTGCGTGGCCAATACAGGAAGGAATTGAAGATGATTGTGACATCCAAGAAGTCAGGCGCTGGCACTGGTGACATATATGAAACCAAGTTATGGTGCTTCAAATACCCTGAATTTCTCACATCAATACAGAACATTCCCTTGAGCATTATAAGATGACTGTGCCTAAGGAACTGAGCTCTTAATGGCTTTTTCATTTCATAAAAGCCTCTGATTTTTCTGTTTGTGTTATTATAATTACATTATAAAATATATTGAAAATTGGAACCTTCGATGGAGCAATGCAGGGCGAATAGGGAAAACTGATTTGTTAAGCAATCGGTTTCAATAAGCTTTCCCCATTGTTTACTTCAAATTTTGAAACATCTTCAATAAAAGTTCAATCCTCTGCTTCGGGGTGTGTGTGCCAGGTTGCATGAAAACTTTCTTCGAAAAGAGACGTTCAAGAACAACACAATTTCCGTGAAGATTTTGATTACAGTTTGAATATTTATATTTCTTGTGTGTGTAAATTCAATGGTAAATGATACTCTGATTTAAAGCACTCGATAGTTTACTTAGGAATTTTACGCTTAAAAGAGAAATCCATAGAGGCGCTAATTGAAAGTAATTTGTAATGTTGTATTAAACCGATTACGTTTCTTTCAATACACTTTACACGTCAACAGGTACGCTGTCTACCTAGTTTTCTTCTCAAAATAAATCGTTCGTTTTCGGCAACCTTGAGAATTCGCTTGACATACAATATGACTGTACAGGTTTCCCTTAATCGTGATAATCAAACATGTTACCTTTTGGAACACTTCCAATTTCAAGATACGAACTTGACTTCCATCCGAAATATATATATATATATATATATATATATATATATATATATATATATATATATATATATATATATATATATATATATATATGTGTGTGTGTGTGTGTGTGTGTGTGTATATATAATAAAAATTAAGATATTTCCAGACCATAGTTGTCTCTAAACCTGTAGCAAAGATAATTGCGCTGACTACCAATATGTTATTTCTCACCGATTATTTAGAGAAAAACAGTTATGGTAAATACGACATAAGCTGTGAAAATACCCTTTGGGTAATCATATACAGGCAACGAAATTGTCCTTCATCAAATCACACATAAAGAGAAAATAACCAAAGCAAAATAATGCAGTCACAAAACGTATCTTTCCGAAATTCAGACACTGTCACAAAAAATATCCTGCATTTGCCTCTGTCCTTTGAGATGAAGAAGGATAGCCTGAAGATGTATGAACAGGGTGAGAACCCAGTCTGCTCTTCTTCATCCCTGGAATGGAAGGATGGAAGGCGGTGAAGCAAAGAAACGAGACTGAGCTCAGGAAATGGCACGAGGAAAGATACATTCATGGAAACTGGCCCCCTCAGGAAATGCGGAGAATATAAATTCTTGAAGCCTTCGGAGATGCATCTTGATAAAAAAAACACACACATATTATGCATGAAGAGGGCATAATTAATGACATTGGGAGGAGACTGATAAGGACTGACCAGATTCCTACTGCATGGTGCAAACAGAGACATTTGACGGAAAGCAAATGACTCGTAATCATGCCAAGACGCACTGTTTACATAACGTAAGTCGGCCTTTAAAGGTTCCCAGAGCTCCATATGGGACAAGAGAGTTTTGAGATGGAATTAGCCATGTGGAGAAAATGAGAGCATGTGTCGATGTGTTGGTAAAAGGGTTGATAATGAGAAAGGCTTGAAAGAAGGGGAGAGAAAGAGTACTAGAAAATGAGAATGTACGTTGATCCTGTGCAGCATATGTGCAGCCTATGGTGGCAACTACAAAGTTGTGGAAAAGTCGCTTAGGTTATACACATGTAAGACATCCATACTCACAGACACATACAGGTAAGTATTCTTTCCCCAAACGCTACAGGCTTTAACCTTCCAATCTGTTCTCACCAGGCTCTTGGGATGAAGTGGCTGTCCCCTTGCTCTCTCTTTGACTACCAACTGGATCGACATATGTTGCAACCTCTAGATTAAACCACGAACCACGCAACTGCGAATCGGTACTCTAACAACGAGATACACCATCGTCGTCTACCACGCTCATATACTGTATATATATATATATATATATATATATATATATATATATATATATATATATATATATATATATATATATATATATATATATATATATATATATATATATATATATATATATATATATATGTCTGTGTGTGTGTGAGAATAGAATAGTTTTAGGGCACAGGCGTATCCTAGGCTACCAAATTTCATTTTCTTGCTATTCCCAATCCATGAGACATGTGGTTCGATGAAAACATACATTTTCCCTCGCTGGACGGGCTAGAATATACATTAGGATTTAGCCAAGATTTGTTAAACAAAAAATACAAATATTTTTCCTTCGAGTTGAGTAACAGAAGTTGTTTTCTAGACTTTCGTTAAGTCGTCCTACAATACTTTCACAGTAAAATGTTCAAAAGACGAGACTTGTTGACACAACCAGTAACCTCCACACCTACTTACTACTAATCCGTTTCAATAGCGGACAAGTTTGTTTCTACTTCAAATGATGCGGCACATTTATATAGGTTGAATGATATTGCGATGTATAAGCTGTAGTCGCCATTGTCCTTGTGTGCCACAATAACATACTATAAGTATGACATGTTGACAGAAAGGATTTGCTACAAATATTAAAAAAAAAACCATTTTTAGTAGAATCGAAGAATAGGAGTTGTCTTCCATTTTGTGTTTACGTGGTGCTGAAACGCTCTCCCCAAGTGTGATGTTCCGGAATTTCGTTGAGAAACCAAGTATGGTGATGGATATGCATTTCGTTTAACAACTCTAACACTGCCTTTGATGACAGCATTCTACAAGCCCCCACACATTGCAGATGATACTTAATGACTGCCCAAATACACCAGGTGTCCTTATGCATCACAGGAACATGATTAGAAGAAAAGACTGGGTGACACATCTAGTCTCATACTTACAGGCCAACTTACCACTAAGCTTTTCAATAACAATCAAGATCGTTCTCACCTTATATCATGTGGCATTAAAAATATTACTGATGTTCTGATATGGCTTATCTATGGATTTACTCTCTGCAAAATCTGTGCGAAACTTAGATGTTTTAGGTGTCATGCCATAAAAATGTCTAATTCACATAGTGAATAATTCTATGGTGGATTTGTTTTGGATATCGTGCAGAAGAAAAATTCTTCGATAACTGGATGTACTCACAGTTGGAGTGCCATTTCCCCCGATGCAGGGTCTTAAAGGTGATACCACACAAACCATTTATATAATAAAGGCGAGGTTTATATCAACATTTGATGTATATCCTAGCGGAGAAAAAATCTGAAAACTGAATAAGTGTACAGTTTTATATCTAGAATATTTCTTCGAAATATTGATGGAGACCATTTGGTTGTCAAAGAATGCTAGTTTAATAATTGAATTTATATTTTATTTAATTAGAATGTCTGGTTAAACAGATGTGCCGTAATTAGTCCAGTGTGAATTTTAACATAAGCAGCTCGCACCGGAATCGAGTTATCTTGGCACCATATGTGCAACCCTCGATTCGCCCCGAAATCGTTATAATTTTCCTTACGTAACAGCTTGCATTCTCTAATTGCAGGCGGTGTTGCTGGCTATGGAAACAACTGCTTGTCTTGTGCTTCTTCCTTTGGCTTTGTCACTGCAATTAATTCTCCAGTGTTCCTTTCAAGAGGGTTACCCATAGATTCTTCAATATTTGAACAATTGCTGTAATATTTAACCACGTGGCAGAACTTTGCTTCACTTGCCTATCATTCCCCATTCTTCAGATTGACGTGTTTAATTGTAAATATATTCCTTTTAAAGTAAATCTAATTGTTTACCTGCAACAGTTCCTTGTTGAAATATGGCCTTCTGCCCAAATGTTTTTCTATTTAAGTTTCTACCTGACAGAGCAATTGCAGTCAGAGTTATCATTTTTAATGGTAAGTCCCCTGTTCTCCAGCTAGACCCCAGGATTTGATCCCTGAGCAAGGAATACAGCGAGTAGGTCAGAGTAAAAACTTTATATATGTATATATATATATATATATATATATATATATATATATATATATATATATATATATATATATATATATATATATATATATATATATGACCATTGCGTTGTAAACATCGCAGCAGAGAATTAATATATACATATTTCATGTTTGCAAAGCCTGATTTACCGAGTATAGACTTTACTGGGAGTTCGGGGCAGAAACTCTATCCCCTTTCCCTTTCCAGGAGGACTTTGCTTCAACGAATTCCGTCCTCTGCTTCTCCCCTCGGAAATTCCCGGTCACCAGAGGGGGGTTCCCGATTCCCCTTCGCCGTGAAGCTCCTTGGAAGCCTTGTCACTTGACGGAACCTGAGAGAATAGCGCTGCGCAAAAGCCAGCTGGTCAATTCACATTCGGAGAGAGACGCCAATCATCAGTTTCCAGTCGAAAGCTCAGCCAGCGATTGGCTCTAGCGAAGGAGGATGGATGATTGTATCATTTCATTTTACTTGTTTTGTTTCATTTGTGTGATCGACTCCTCGGCGTTAACCTCAGTGGAAAGGAGACGTGACGTCTCAAGCTATCCCGAAATCCTACTCTGTTGCTGGAATTGGCAGTTTTTATTGTATTATACAAAACTTCTCAAGATTTCCTAAATGTATTTACTAATATTTTCGTTTAGATATCGAGAACATATACAAACTAAAATTAGGAGCACCAAAGATCTAATATGAATCTTTCACCGGATAAAGAGAAACCCGTCTTACTTAACATTTTTATTTGTTGATTTATTTCAAAGCAGTTTTATTTCAATGCATTTCCCTTCCTTTTAACTTTCCCGTGATATTCCCTTTCTTGTTTTTTTTTTTTTTTTTTTTTTTTTTACTGTAGCCGTCGATAAAACCGATTTCACCTTTCTGTCTGCAGACGTGGGTTCCTCAGATGAACCAAGGGCTATTTCATTTGTTTAACGAGGAATCATATCTCTACATCACGAGAACAAAAAATATTGTACGCGGCCATTACGTCCAAAAGAGTTAACTTTACAATTTGTAATGAAAATTTACTGTTATGGGGCTCAGTTGCGGGTTAATAATGTTTATTCATAGATAGAAAAACGTGTTTTATGGAACAAGGAGTCATTTGTAATTGTAGAGATTTACTTTGTTCAGAGAGTATATTCTGTTGGAAATTTCCAGTACTATCACTTACGTTTTTCCTTATCAAATTCAGTTTTAGAGGTTTCCGGATATACGTAATCTATAATGAAAAACTTAGCATCGATTTACTTTTCATTTTCGTTATAGTATGATTCACATAACTGTTGAATCATTCACAAAGCTGTCATTACATTGGAAGTTGCGGTTGGTTCCAAAACTCCATTACCAGAAATTCGTACTAATTATTGGACGTTCATATTCACATCCTGTGTTTACAGGACAACATGATCGGCGGCAGTCTCCATCGGACTGTTATCGCAAATGACTACTTTGTCTCTCCCAAGAAGCAATAAAAGCTATCCTGTTTTCAGCATTATTGGCTTCGGTACTTGCGCCTCCTCGACTTTTAATAAAAACCCCCAAAAATAAATTATTATGATGGAGAAAGTGATAATTGAACGTTTCCAGAAAACTGGATTGATTGTATCACATTCGTCATATTTTGAGTCATTGCTTAAATCTATAATTCAGTGAATGAACTCCAGAATCAAAAATTCTACTCTCTCTCTCTCCCTCTCTCTCTCTCTCTCTCTCTCTCTCTCTCTCTCTCTCTCTCTCTCTCTCTCTCTCTCTCTCTCTCTCTCTCTGGATTTAAAAATTCAATGACGACACAAGATTTATTGGCCTCATACTCTATCGATATGCCACAAATGCAGAAAATTCATTTTTTTTTCCTCACAGGGATTTTTTTTTCCACAGTAGTCCGGCTAATAATGTAAACAATAATAAAACATAGTTCTGATACCTATCTTTATAGTTTTAAACTAGCTTTTAAGTTTTACAGCTGTGATATAGATTTACAACTAGACAAGCGGTTAACTTTTTGTCATGATATTGATCTCTCGTCAGTGTGACGAAAGAAAAAAAAAATGCAAGTCTCTGTCCCCCCCCCCCAAAAAAAACTGTATTAAGGTAATCAAGTAACTGCTATAAGACGCACTGAAAAGCCAGATTTTTTCTACATATCTGTGTCTGAGATACCAGTCTGCCAGTATAGAACTCTCAGAGTGGACATGAAACTTGTCAAGAAATACTGTCTTTAATACCACTGATATTTTGGAGATAAATTTGGAAACTTTGAATTCCTGAACTTTTCCTGCCCCCCCCCCCCCCCTCGAATCGTTGCTTTGTGTCCAGAGTTTCTCCTTTCCTCCCTTGCTTGAATCAAGTCTTCCTTTGTGCTTCTTTGGTACTTCTCATTCTGGGGTCCCCACCAGTTCTGTGACTTTCCAAGAATTTAACAAGAGCCAGTTGATTTTCTCACTGATCTGAACTCCGGCCTTCTATTTTTAAAGTGATTATTTTATTTTATAGGAGAGGTATTTTAATCCCTTTAAATAACAAAGCTGGATTTCAAGACCTGAAGAATAAAGTTGAACAATGTAATAATTTGATCCTTCCCAGACTTTTTCTTCTTCAGATTCATGTGTAAACAGATCAAATTTTTGGTGAGGATTTTCTCATCTGAGGTAGTCCACATTGGAAACTAGCAACCATGTTTGCTTATTACCAAACTCATATAAACAGTTGTGGAAATTTCAGATATTTGGAAATGAAGGAAACCTTCTGTAACAAGATCTGTTTTCACCGTCAGCCTTGCACGAATAAAAGACAGAATTATTTTTCTATACAAAGAATGATACGTTATACTTTTTTTAAAGATCAAAGATTACGGCTCTCTGAGAATATCAAAGCAAGATTTTTGCATGTTCTTTAATAGTCTGTTACCTGTTACAAGACCAAGGTTACCCCTTTCATTTTTAAAATAATGGTTAATTCTAATACATTTAAGCTGTTTCTAAGTTTTTCTTTCAGCGAGGTTATTCTGGAATGATTCTTTCAGTGACAGAACGAAGGGGAACGAAATGGAAAGACTGACAACGGACCCAAGAATGGGAAGAGAACGAAGTTCTGTTATTCACCCAAATTCATTTGCCTCGCGAAGAATTTCTTCTTTGGCTCTCTTTTTTTGACCTTTGAGTGTCCATGAGAGAGAGAGAGAGAGAGAGAGAGAGAGAGAGAGAGAGAGAGAGAGAGAGAGAGAGAGAGAGAGAGAGAGAGAGAAATCCAACAGAATTCTAAATAGAAGCCTTGAGCTTAATGTAGACATAGGAATTATGAACTTGTACTCAAAGAAATTTACTACTCTCTCTACCAACCAAAGTATCATAACTACACTTAGGAAGTCTCTTAACGTTGAACAACCATTTCTTAACCTCAAAGCTTTTAAGAGTCAATAGTAATGAAAAATATTTAACAATTGCTTAGGTGAGCCCTCAACATCCGTAACTTTTTATAACATTCCGAAAGAGTTCTATTCGAATATAATTTCCGCTATACTTGCCTCCGGCAGGGATACCTTTAGATCTCATCGAGGCAACTCTCGTAATATACCTGGATGGAATGACTCGGTTAAAGATGTATATACAGATTCACGAGAATGTTTTTACAGTGGAGGGAAAATAGTAGCCCGAGGGAAGGACACTTTGCACTGCTAATGAGGCAGGCGAGAGAGCAGTTCAAACTTGCCCTTAAGCATTGCAGACTGAATGAAAAGGAACTAAGAGCTGATGCAAGTCTAGAAAATTAGAATCTGGCGATTAGCCTCTTCTTTGGAAAGACATTCAATCCCTAAATCGCAAAACTAAAAAGCTATCACAGAGAGTAGGAGATGCTGTCGGTGACGAGGCTATCGCAAGAATGTGGGCGATCACTTCAGCACTATCCTGAATTGCATAAACGATCAAGACTCCCGAAGGGATGTTGATAACCTCTTTACTGATAACATTCAGTTTAATTTCGCCGATCGTATTACGTCAGGTAACATCAGCGATGCCATAAACAACCTACCTAATAATAAATCGCCCGGCTGCGATGGTCTACCTGCTGAAGCTTTCAAATTTTGCCATCTGATAATTTACATTTTGCTAGCTGCTCTGTTCAGTGCGTGCACAATTCACCAGCTTCTCCCAGACTCCCTACTCTTCGTTCACTTAATACCATTAATAAAAAAACAAGTTAAAGGATGCAGCTGACCCTGGCAATTATCGCCCGATTGCAATTACTACGATTGCGTCGAAGATACTTGAGTCCGTTCTTCTAGTGAGACTTCTCCTCTTTCTACACACTACTGACAACCAGTTCGACTTTAAAGCAAACCACTCAACCGCCTGCATCTACATCCTGAAAGAACTGCTGAGCTATTACCTATCATCAGCCTCTCCTGTTTTCCTGTGTTTTGTAGATGTGAGAAAAGCTTTTGACAGAGCAACCTACCTGAAACTTTTCCTGAAGCTGCACAAACGAAGCCCACCTCTATATCTAATCGGCATTTTATGTTGTTGATTCTCCACACAGCAATTCTGTGTCAAATGTGGTAACGTATTGTCGTACACCTCCGGCTCCCTGAACAGGCTCCGGCAAGGGGGCATTCTCTCTCCATACCTGTTTAACACGTACACAGATGCTCTGAATGTCAAACTGAACTCACTCCCAATTGGTTGCACTATCAAGGAAACAACAATAAACAACCTCTGTTACGCAGACGATATGGTTCTGATTTCCCCATCAGTGCAAGGTCTCCAGCGACTCATCGACACTTGCCGCCAATATGCAGAGGAATTGATATCCTATACAATGGAACCAAGACCCAGTGTATGTCCCTGCTCCCGAGATCGCTTAAGCATATTGCAGAACCACAAATTTTCCTTGGAAATCATCGTCTGGAATTCGCGCATGAATTTCCGTATTTGGGCCACATTATCACGGACGACCTAAGAGATACGGCAGACATAGAACAGAGGCGTCGTAAACTATGTGCAACTGGCAACATGATTGCAAGGAGGTTTGCCTTCTGTCACCGAGACACGAAACTGCTGCTCTTCCGCTCGTACTGCTACAGTATATATGGGTGTTCTCCCTTTGGACAAACTATACCTGAGAGACCACGAAACGTATCACTGTTGTCCACAATGACATACTGAGACGCCTCACAAACACTCCTCGCTATCACTCCACCACGCAGATGTTCACAGAAAACAGCCTGGATAATTTAAAAATTATTGTTAGGCGAACAATGTCCAGTCTGACCAACCGA
Source organism: Macrobrachium rosenbergii (assembly GCA_039081455.1). Classification (NCBI taxonomy): domain Eukaryota; kingdom Metazoa; phylum Arthropoda; class Malacostraca; order Decapoda; family Palaemonidae; genus Macrobrachium; species Macrobrachium rosenbergii. Next base: position 3,940,461 of record JANJGK010000046.1, on the reverse strand, counting down.
CTGAGAAACAGCAGCAATTCGCTCATACAAAGCATCCTAAGCAGTGAGGCAAGATCTGAATTGTGGGAAAGATGGGATAATGAGGCGTCTGTTCCATAAATGACTTATCCTCTATTTTTGCAATTATGAAGCGTCATCTCCAGAATCTGTCATTATTATTATTATTATTATTATTATTATTATTATTATTATTATTATTATTATTATTATTATTATTGTTAATTTACTGTTTTTCTCAAGGATAGCTTTCTAACTTATTTCTTTTTATAGAAGTTCCACCAGTTATGTTTTTTCTCGTGAAATCACTTCCACGAATCTCTGCTCATCCCCAGCTCAACCATTCCCACATTCCATACCAACACGAAAAGTCCTCGTCCGGGAAGGTCTGGGCCTCCCAACCTTCAGGTGTGCAGCGTCCCTGAGATGATTCGAAGGAGATCTTAAGAAAGCCATCTCCTTTTCCCTTTCGTCGTCATCTCATCCCCAAATGGGGTTTCCATATTTTCTCTTATGCTATTATGACTCAGTGCTTCCTGTCACTTGAATGCTATTAGTCTCCCTAAGGATTTGTTCTCAAATATACAAAAGCTTTTAAAAATAGTTCATTTTCATATCACAAGTTATACCTATGTAGCAATACAGGCTGCACTAGAATAATTATCAATCTTATTTCCTATGCAATTTCATTCTATTGTATTTTGAAATCTGAAGCAGCCTGCTCGTTGCTTGGCTTGACGTTTTTGGTCTTTCACTAAATTCCCTCTCAGAAGGACCTCTACTGATATAACAAGAGAACTGAAAATATCTTCTCTTGCGCAGACAACCTGGGCAGCTCACCATCTTAAGGATTACAAAGAAATGACGATGAATAATAAAAAAAATATTTCATGAGTTTCCAGTTTGAAAATTATTTCGGATTTAGGAGACCATTCACCAAATTAACAATCAACAACTTGTTTAACGCTTTACTTACCAAGTTTAGAAAAATTATTTCAGTTAAATTATTCCGTTACGAGAGCTGGGAAACGTTGGTAACTTTTTAATTTATTTTTCTGGCAGAAAACGTCTCGTTTTACTTGCCGGAACTATGTTGGAGAAGATGTATACTCTTCCTCATACGTCGGCCTTCATTTGATTTTCTATTTGGTTGGATTCCGCCGAATTGATTTTCTCGTTCGCTTTGTGTTTCATACGAGTCTCGGCTACGGAGGTGTGATATTCCTGTGCAGTGCTTGGAGTGAAAACAAAACCTTCCTGAGACTGAACATTCGACTTATTTGTTTGTGTTGGCATCTCAGTTAAGAGAATAACACTTCACTATTTCTCTAGGGCCATGTCATTAACATAAACATGCACATATGTACATACATATACATACACACACATTACATACAAAAATATATATGTGTGTGTGTGTGTGCGTGATTGTGTGTATGTATGTATAGTGTCCAAAAATTTAATTAGAAATACATAACACAAAAATCGTCAAAATTTGTATTATCTAAAATGATGTTATGGATAAAAACATTGTTTCCGCAGTTTTTTTTTTTTATGTCAAAAGTAATGTTTGAAATCGAGAGTGTGATTTAACAAAGTTACCTCATTACGCCGAAAGTTGCTGTCATGAATGAATTTTATTTACTGGCAATTTCCTGAAAGTTTGCCTTATAAGATAATGTAATGCTGGAATACCTCAACAAAGTCTAATCACTAATTTCAACAAGTTTTTTTGGCATTATGTACCTAATAATTACAGGGGATTCCATTTAATTATGAGAAACGGAAAAACATCTGTGCAGGATAACATCAAACGAATAAT
>JANJGK010000046.1:3926142-3936142 GCA_039081455.1 Macrobrachium rosenbergii | reverse complement strand
GCAAAAAGATGCATAAAGACACCATCACTTCGGAAGCAGCAAAGCGTCTTTTATTATCGATGAAAGAGAACAAGATATGTTTTAATTCTAACGTTGAGCATGAAACTACAGTATATATATTGTTATTGAAGACTGAATTCCCATACAATATTTCTGTATACAAAGAAAAAATTATTTTGCCACATTCCCGGCCAAGTAACTGCATGTTGACAAATTATTTTTAAAAGCAATATTTAATTCAATATTCATAAAAAAATGCAAGAGCTTTCATCGGCCGAACGAGTAAAGTAACCATTTGCTGAAACCTAGATATGGTCACTCATGAAAATAGGAATCTTAACTCAACATAAGCATGTTTACAGGATGTAGGGACAGGGATTAAAATTGTCAGCAATAACAATACTGGGTTTATTTTTTTCTACAGCAGAAACACAAATAACGTTTTAGCTTTTCAGATCAACTCGAATCAGTAGATGAAAACACTCTGATTGTGTGTTTAATCTTTAGACCTGTCAATTTGGTTTCTGCCCAAAACTGAATACTAATTTCGGTATCAGTGATGCAATTCTCATCGAACTTTTCAGTGACTTACTGGGGATCTGCCAGAGGGAATTCTTAGGAAAGATAAATGATCAAATCGAAAAATAACATTCTTTGTTGGAGTTAAGAAAATATAATACAGCACTTGACCGAAGAGAAGAGTGAGAATTAGAGGGAACATATGATAAATGGTTAATAAAAAAAAAGGAAAATAGAGTTAAAGAAATTTACCAGAACAGTTACCCATGGCATTGAATATAATTTAGAATGAAATTTGATGAATAAGACAGGGAACTAACTTTGTTCAAAAAAGTTAAATTCGTACAATATATAACTTTCTCAATATTATGGAGTATAAGTCACAAAAAAATTATTGATTGGCAAGGTGAAAATATAATTTATTTACATGTCTTCAGTGCAAAAGCCATGCGCTTCCATCTCTCTCTGTGTGGAGATAATTCCCTGGAAAACGAGGTCAGCTTTATACCCGTCTCATTTGAATGAGAGAGGGTCTTGCAACCTTCTTCCTCTTTGCATGCAAGTTGCATTCTTTGGCTTCATACGTTTTTTTTCCTTTGTCAAGTTGTTCTTCATTAGCAGTTGACGTTTATTTTTTTTATTACTGGAAAGATCTGTTTTGCTTTTCAAACTGTTTCTTGCTATGTTTTTGAGAGCATTCAACAACTGAATGCCATCAGGTTGCACAAGTCGGAATACTTGCATGTAGCAATTGATTAAATGGGCTCTATAGGTAATGAACAAATTATTTTTAGCAAAAGTTTTAAAATTATGGGAAAATGCATTAAAAAATAACTGGCCCCCGGCAATTCTGAAAGAACAAATCGAATAAATGATTAGAAAAAGAATAAGGGTTAATTATAAATTCCAAGGAATTATAGATATAACATTATATATTTTCCATTATAAGAGGGTTTCTCTTTTTCCGATACCATCTCAATGAGGTATTCACACAACGTAGCATAATGAAATTTTATGTATATCGGCATTATGAGAAATGTCATTTTGATAAGTCATGCAACAAACATTAGCCAAGATATTAATAAGAATGTAATTTATGAATTAACACATATGTCTTTGTTAAACAGAGGTTGTTTTAATTTAAAGATGTCTTTAGTAAACAGTTTTACCAGCACATGTACAGAAGTATGCACGCATGCTCTCTGATACATATGCATATTTCGGGTGCCTGGTGCAGCGAATGCATAGCAATTACCGGCTGCCGTGTTTCGTTTGAACGAATTAATCCCGATATTCAATTTTAACTCCAAGGCAGCGTTGGTTCGGTTTTTGTACCATTTTCCTTTTGGATGAAATCTTTTGCAACGTGTTTACGGTAAACCTCCTTTTATTTCATATATAAATAAAGTCTCTCTCTCTCTCTCTCTCTCTCTCTCTCTCTCTCTCTCTCTCTCTCTCTCTCTCTCTCTCTCTCTCTCAAGTTTATATTCATCCGCGACTTACTAACGATTAAAAAGTATTGCATTCATATACAAAAAACTCTTTTACACAGAAATATCTTTAAGAACACCCCCCCCTCTCTCTCTCTCTCTCTCTCTCTCTCTCTCTCTCTCTCTCTCTCTCTCTCTCTCTCTCTCTCTCTCTCAGCTAGACTGCATATAACAATGAATTTCATTTGAGTAGAATTCCCTTCAGGAACGGTAACCGTCCTGTTTGACTTTAGCAAAGTAATTTTAGAGCGTCCGACACCAAAATGTTATTATATAGGCGGCATTACGGTTTATACACACACACATATATACAGTATATATGTGTGTGTGTGTGTGTGTGTGTATATATATATATATATATATATATATATATATATATATATATATATATATATATATATATATATATATATATATATATATATATATATATATATATATATATATAATTTTCAGCAAGCTGTGGTCATTCCTTTAGAGGAACACACACACACACACACATATACATTTATAGATAGATAGACAGGTAGATAAATTCAGACCATTGCAACCTGATTAAATAGGCCTAGAAAGAAAACTACGTAAAAATAAATGCATTCGCCTCTTGACGATCATCTTTCTATTCATTTTCTGTATGTGCTGTGTTGAAGGAAGGCAACAGAAGGGTTCCCTTGATGCAGAAGGGGAGTTGGAAATGTTCCTCCTGGGGAACACCGTGCGGCGCCATCGGTGAAAAGTAAAGAAATTTCTTATTGAGGCCAGCCGGGGGGAGGAGGGCGTATCGACAAGGCTTGTGGATGATTCTGTTCTGATTCCAAAGAAGAGAAATGCTGCTGCTCTCTCTCTCTCTCTCTCTCTCTCTCTTGAAATAATCATTTACTGCTGTTGAGTAAAATCCTAAACTTTCCGTTTACATGGGAAAAGGGAAGATTCTCCAACTCGAACCCCATCCAAAACATTGAAATTCCCTCTTTTGGACGCACGACGGATGGGAGGAGGTGTCAGTCGAGGTCGTAATTTTACTTTGGGGTCAAAGAAACCATAACTTTGCCTACGACGCACTTGCAGAGAAGTAAAAGAGGTAATATTCCCTCTCCTCAGTAACAGGGGACAACGGACTCAGGTCAGTACTTCTGTTTTGCGAATCCTTCTGCCTGTCAGGGGTTGGTGATGACAGCTGGACAAGGAAATGCTATTTTCCATCAACAATAGAATTGTTGAGCTCGACGAAGGGTTTGCGTCTGTACAACTGCTTTTGGGTGCATATAAGTCTTGGTCTTTTTTCTGCTTAGAAGGACTAATACTTAAATGTAAACAGATTAAGATCTGACAAATATTTACGGTTAATCTTTGCTTCTAAATCAGCATTTTTCCTCTCAGAAGTTCCTGTCTGTGGGCCCCAATAGGTTTCAAACAGGCAGAGTTAGGAAATGTGATAGAATTGTCGGGACAGAAGTTCATTCTTTTATGCATTCCCAGTTGCCAGAGGCAAAACTTCCCTGGATTTTTTTTTATTTACTAAACGGTAATCAAAGTTTTTTCCAATGTCTGAAAAAAAGCTAATAATATGCATATTTCTACTTCATTTGTTTTTATAGGCGCAAATCAGTAACAAGTCTATTACAATTCAGGAGTTATGATTTTACTAGTTCAAAAAAAAATATAGTGGGGAAATATAATGATAGGCAAAAGACTACTAAAGTAATATTTTCCAAACTGTCTTGTCTCGCATAATTTAATATTGCCTTTGTGAACTGAATTTCCTAAAGGAACTTACTCAATATGCGATGTCAAAGCAGAATGTATTGTTTCACAATCGCTCATATAAACAATGCCCTCACAGTTATGAAAGCTGTTATTTGAAAGCTAATATTTGACTGAGAGCAAAAAAGTACTTCTTTTTATTCCCAGCCTATCATCGCAGATAGGAATATACTTAAGCAAGGAATAACAATAGTGGGAATGACGTCTTTGAAAGTGTCAGTGTTTATAATGAACCAGAATGGAAACTTTTTCTCTTTCTCTTTGGAACTTTGGAATGGTGAAGAAGGCCAGGCACGTCCCTCCCTCTCTCGCGGGAAGCTGGATGAATGAGGGGCGTAAACATTCCTCCAAGTGCCTCTGTTCCGCAGGGAATATTAATCGCCTCATTTCCGGGGGAAAGAAAGTCCGACCAAGTGACGTCATATCCCTTTCTGATGTAACCATTGTGCAACCCTGATTTATTTTCTCTTCAGAATTTTAGATCGCCATGAGACTTGCGATAATATGTATTTGACATTTTTCACTGAAAACAGATTTTTTATTAATCCACATGAAAGAAAAATCTAGTGTTGTTAATAATGTTATACCGTACTTCAGTTTTAGAATTAGCTTTCACTGTTGTGATGAAGTGAGGATATTTTTTTTTTTCACGTTAAACCGAACGAGTATTGAATGCCTTTTGCGCTGGAATAAATCATCCTATTGTATACAGTTATGAGACAGGGTTTATGGCTGCAGGAATCAACATTCGCAATGCCTCAGAATTAACTTGATTTATGTTTGCCATGTTTTGCGAATACATGAATTCCTATCAAAATAAATACATATATACATAAAAACATTTGAGAGCAATTGCTCCTTTGGAAGTTCACAAAACTTCGTTGTGCCGATGTATTCTCGAATAGCATTGAATCCTTTTGACTGGTTTTGCGTTAAATTAAAACTTACCACAATACGTAATAAACCATTATTCACTTCAAAAATTATATTTATTGCATATATTCTCTACAAAAGGTAATGTTCGATAAATTTACTAAGTAATAGGTTTTATATTTGCTACGGTCTAGACTCTAGATCCCTAATGTATCAAGTGAAATAACTGCGCAGTTAGATGGTTAACATTAGTCCAGATGACGATAACTGTTGCCACCCAGTAGCCACTTCCAGAAATGCTTCAATAAGTTTGTTTTTTATTTTTTTTAGTGACAAGGGATCAATTACAGAGCCTATGGTATTGTTCAACACTAGCATGCCAGCCACTGAATATTTGTGGCCTATATAACTGCATTTTTCTTCAAGTTTCCTTTTATAATCGAAATGCGATGCGCTTATCTGCAGATCTTTTCTTTGAAAGCAGCTTGGTAAGGAATGGTAGTTCACCGCTTTGGTATCAGCTTAGGAAAAAGATAATATGCATCTGATTCAAGTATATACTGTAAAGTATCTAGTGCATAGTACATTTTTCTGCGAAGATTCCTGTCAGAAATCGGCATGAATTCAAGTGTCTGTGTTTTATTTCATTCATTGATGTCAACTGCTAGAGTGGGACTTGAATACCTCAATGAATCTCCGGGTAGCAAAGTTATGAAGACGGGTTATGTACCTAGCTGCAACACACTTTGTTATGGATCTGTCATGGCTAATTATTAACGCAAGTGGAATGAACTCTAAGTAAACTGAATATTGCAAAATTATTGCATTTTTCGCTTTAAATTTGTTGTACACTGCTCACTTTACACTACCAAGAAAATAGCTGTTAGATTCCGAAGAAAGCAAGTGTATTTCCCAGTGAAACACACTTTTAAACCTAATCTGAGAACTAAGAACATAAATGGCTTGACGTTATTTTCCTCCTGGGGTTAAGTAGATAAGACCAACCTGTTTAAGTTATTTTCCTGACATTTTATAATCCTTGTAAAGTCTTGCCGGAAATAAACATAAGACTCAAATTTAGTGCTAGAAAGACCATACAGTGTTTGTAGGTTCAGACTTTTTGATTTTCGATAAATGTTATCGAGAGCCGGCCAAGGGTAGATACCAAACACTTCTGGAATAGATATCGAATGCAGAGTGAGTTTACCAGGGGCTTGAATATCCCATTGCCATGGAAAGGGGAATACTGATAAAACGTGTTCTCTTCAACCTTGGGTGGTTTGTTCTGCTCTCTCTCTCTCTCTCTCTCTCTCTCTCCGCATGCAAACGCATATACGAGCTCACACACAGATACACACATATACAGTATGTATATACATACATACACACACACACACACACACACACACACACACATATATATATATATATATATATATATATATATATATATATATATATATATATATATATATATATATATATATATATATATATATATGTGTGTGTGTGTGTGTGTGTGTGTGTGTGTGTGTGTGTGCGTTGGTGTGAATTCTAGGGACTTATACATACGGACTGTTTTTATATTCACAAATATAACGCCACAAATAATGTTATGTATTAATGATCTGTTACAGATTCAAGAACTTTGTAAAACAAAATAGTCTTTCGTTGTGGATCTCATTACTTGTTTTCAACTTCCAGTGAAATTGCCTTAGAATATAAAACTGTTAAGCATATGGGAGAATTTTCTACATTGCAGTTAGATGCAACGTATTCATTTGTTGCGCCATTGTTGATCATTTGTACAGCAAATTGTTTTGTAACGTGACAGATCTCTGCTACTAATCACTATTAGATTTTCGAGTCATTTGACGTTATGACATGACATGACATGACATGACATGACATGACATGACATGACATGACCGTGGGGTTGGTATGGTCATATGTTTACAGACTTCATACGGAAGGATAATATGATATTTTGTAGTGTCTAAAATTCTTCTTCGTGTAAACATTGAATTGTGTGATGTCCCTTCCTTCACCGATAGGAACTAACTGAAGACTGAACAAGAATATATCTGCATCTATTTCCTTGCTCTAATTAAAAAACACCAAAATACGGATTTTTGCTTCTTCAGAAACTTCAGCAGATGATTATGGTTCTAGCTGTCCCTCTCGGAGTTAACGCTGACAGCTTTGAGAATGTTATTATCCTGCCTGGTTCTGTAGTCTCCTTCTCAACAAACCAGGAAGGAATCAGAGTGAAACAGGACTGGTAAAACATATCCACTGTCATACTTGTGATCATTTCAGTTCAGTGGTCTGGTTAAACTGTTGTAATAATCATAATCTAAAAAAAAGAAAAAAGTATCAATTAGCTCATCTAAAAAAGTATCACTTAGTGTCTGAGCGAATGATGTCATTTGTTATTTTTTACCTCCATCATCCAAACGCAGTCATTGTATTGCGGAGAAAGTCAGGCTTTTGATTTTTCTAGACAGTAATGTTTCGTTCATTTTATACCTATGTACATGAATGAGTGATTGGTATTTTCAGTTATACGTGACATCACAATCAGAAAAACAATTGATATATACATCAAAATAGGTCGGAGAATGACCTAGAAGAAATGGCTGACAATTTTTTATTAATAAGTCACAGAAACATCGGCTAAGGAAGTTAAAAAAAAAATAGCAGGTCAACACGAATACAGACTAAATACTTCACACATACTGACGTTGACAAAATGCGTATCAATCTTGGTGCGTCGATAGGAACGTACATCAGAAAGCTTAAATCAATGAACATCACTAGAGTAAATCCCTTGATGCAAGTCGAGGTATTTGGGACTGAGTGCTGATGGATCTTTTTTGTAGAAGCATTCATCCGGGAAACGTGAAATTCGAGAGTTCCTGCGTAAGCCGACGAAAGGAAGCTTTGTAATTCATTTACATTAATTCTTTTGTAGTTTTCTCATGAATCTGGCTGAAAAGTGTTCGTTTTTGTGACTATTCTTTTAAAAAGCAAGCCCAATTCATAATTCTACAATGAGATTCTGACACAGATGTGTGGTATATGTAAAAAAAATCGTTTATTATTATTATTATTATTATTATTATTATTATTATTATTATTATTATTATTATTATTATTATTATTATTATTATTCCAGATACAAAACCGATTCACATATACTTGTGTAAATAATTGTCGTCAGGACGATTAATGAGATATCATACAGTGATTAAAGTTCTTTTTGCAAAATTGTTATTCCGGGGACCTGCAAAACAATATAAATTAGCTATCACTTTCGATATTATATGATATATAGTCGTGCTAGGAATATACTAATAATATATGATATTTGTATGAAAATATTAATAGGACAAAAACAAAACATTACAAAGAAATGAAAACAGCCGTTTATTTGTTATAGGAAAAAATATCAAATTTTCTTATTTATAGTCTCGTAAAAGTGTGCCATGTTCTTATATCATAAACTGCATGAGATAGGGAAACATTTTGCTTTCAGTTTAATGTATACCGGTATTTAGTTATACCGATATACCTGTAGATGCAGCCATCTTCTTTCTTATCACATCATTTTCATTAAGTTACGTAGGCAAACATTGCAATATTTAAGCATGGAGGCGAAAAGAAAGTTAACTGAATCCACATTGCAAACGGGAATTCTCAGTCTCTCTTCTCGTTGAATTATATAAACCCTTCAGCTCTTGACTGCAGATCTCCACCGGTAATACTGTCACTCTGAGCGAGAGGACTCAGGTCGACAAAGAGAGACTTTTGTCAGTACTCGAGGACAAAGAAGAAGAAATATTGCCTCTAGAACTGAGTTGCAAGCAGGTGGAAAGGGAAGAGCTGTCCTTCCTATTGTTCGTGTTTCTCAACAGCTTTCCGATGATGCGTAAATTCTCGGAAGTACCTGTGTTGTTGGATCTATTGTGTGTAATGTGTGTATGTGAGAGAGAGAGAGAGAGAGAGAGAGAGAGAGAGAGAGAGAGAGAGAGAGAGAGAGAAGGGGGAAGGGCGAGGAAGACACGTAATGATTCAGTGAGATTTAAACCACTTTTCTGTCAATACCGCCGGAGCCTGAAGAGACGTTTAGCTTGATAAATTGAGTTAAACATAGAAAGCACGTCAATGAAATAACTTCATAGCAGTGTGTATATATTTTTTTTTACTTTCCGTGAATGATCTTCAATAGACAGTATCTGTATAGTCGAATATTTAAGCCGTTAGTATCAATGGAAAGGTGAATGAATAACTCTTTCAGAAAAGATTTGATGAGAGAGAGAGAGAGAGAGAGAGAGAGAGAGAGAGAGAGAGAGAGAGAGAGAGAGAGAGAGACTTGGTAACCGCATCTATCTTTGTGACATTGCATGCATGCATCAACAAGTTCTACGAATTTTCTGGTGCAAAGATGCAGCGGAGCTCTTTGGGGTATCTTTTTGGAAGTCGAGTTTTCAATCTGCAATGCCTCGTGCATGAAACACCTCAGGTGGAAGGGCACTTCTGGGAGGACGTGGAATGAGGATGAAAAAGAAGAGGGGCTGATAAACAAAGACGAATATATAACAGAAATGCAGAGAAATGCAGAAGAAGACACTTGAAGCAACTCACATAAAAAAATAATAATAATAACTTGAGGACAGAGAAAATTTTTGGATGATTATACACTAACGCCTCAGCGAATCTTTTGCTTAATGGAAATATTTCAGTGACAGTTTGACTTTCGTTTTCTCCCTTTCCATTTTGAAGTGAAGCAAGTGGGAATATTTAATGAGGACCTCTTTTTCTTACACCATCCGGAACTTTCCCCTGATTTCACCTGGGAATTATAAAAAGAAGAACAATTATTTTGCAGTCACCAAAAGCATGACATTTCCTTTTCCTTTTTTTCTGTTTGTTTGTCTCCAACTGAATTCAGTATTTTTTTCACTGTCTACTTTCCTAAACGACAGTATCTCAGTTTTCCAGTCCTCCTAAAAACTAATATTTTGGTTTAATTAAGCGATAAAAATATTTGAATTAATGAATCACCTTTCGCTTCAGTGTTTTCCAGAAGAATTCTATGAAAGTTTTGTATTTTTGTCATCCCCAGGGGCTCTATGCCGTCACCCTAAAATGACTCTTTGGTTCACACCCAGTATCCACGGAAATGCCTTTTGGTCGACGTCCAGTTGATCTCGCAAAGGGGCTTTGAAGTCCCGCGGAAATATCTTGGAGAGGCTCAAGGTATTGATGAGGAAGATATGGTGCAAAATGTGGTTTTCAGGAGTTAAATATGAAGTACACATTCAAAGGACAAATGTTTTTTTTTATAAGTG
>JANJGK010000046.1:3898642-3921142 GCA_039081455.1 Macrobrachium rosenbergii | reverse complement strand
TCCGTTCATTTTCTCTTTCTACCATCTTACTTTCCTCAGCCCTCTTCTAAAAATTGTTTCATAGTACAACTGCGAGGTTTTCCTCCTGTTACACCTTTGAAACCTTCTTACTGTCAATTTCCATTTCAGCCCTGAATGACCTCATAGGTCCCAGTGCTTGGCCTTTGGTCAAAATTATTTTATTCTATTCTATCCTGATGCGTGAGGACTTTCTTCTGAATAGAAAAGATCTTATTTCAGCAGTGCCCGCACTGTTAGCTTCAGAAAGCAGTGAACGGTTATGAAATTTTGAATAATAAGAGTCATAACCAGCTCACTGCTTATGGTAGAGAGTAGGCTGCTTTCTTCATCTTAACGATTAATGAAATAAGGATTTTTCCTTGTAAAGTCTGGTTGATGTTCATCAGATATCTTTGGTCATTATTTATTGAGAACAGGTCGTAGTCTCTTATCACCCAGATTTCTAAATGACTAGCCAGCTCCGGCCATATCTGAATGGAAGCGTTTCATTTCATGGGAGTTCTGGTGAAAACTTGGTCTGTGAGGTCGTATATTACTAATCATAACTTATATACTTCAGTACTTCGTGAGTAGGATGGAAATGCCAAAGTCCTTGAATACTGATGTCGTTTTTGACGGGACAAACACGTTAGTTTGCAAAATAAATAAACAAAGCAGGACTAAAATTCCCTATAGCCCAGAGAGTCTGGTGTTAGTACCTATGGATTGTCCTGAGGCTGAGGGGTAACTGAGTCATTCCCTTTTTCTTTCTATTTTCTATTATCTTTTACTCGTGCCATTTCCTCCATCTTCATATAACATTCCAGGCCACTGCTTATATTTCATAAGAAGACATCTTACCTTTTAGAAAGTGTAATCGTTTGCTCTTTTCACATCAACTGCCTTCTTTTTTCACTCACTTCATTTCATCATCAACCTGTTTTCATTTTCCCTTTACTTAATCTATCCCATCCAGTTTTTTATCTTGTATTACTCCTTATTCTGCTTTTACTCTTTTACCTCAGTTGTCCAAATTTCTTATCCTTCCATTCGATCTCTCGTATACGAACACCCTTCCCTGTATTCTATCTTTCTTTTATTCCACCTTCCTTAGTTTTTCACACTGACTCGTGCACTCCTTTCTCTGCTTTTTGCTCTATCTCTCTCTCTCTCCCTTCTCCCACTTTCTGCTATATGCATTTCTCCCTCCACACCTCTCATCTTCTTCAGTGAGTAGAGTTCTAGTCTTCTTCTTCACCTTCGTGATTCCAGATATTTCCGCGATCTGAAATCGGCATTCCTTTCGCATCATCAGTTCCTCGTGTCCATGCTGGATAAATATTTCTGTGTTGTGTCGTAGTCTTCTTATTTCTCTTCTCTGATGATCTTCTATTATATTTCTGTGTCCTGAGAATAAGAATCTATTCATATTAAAATACTGTAATTGCATCAGATTTTAAACTGAAGGCCAACAAAAAACTATTTCCAATTAACAATAAAGAATAATATTAATCAAGGGTATATAACAAATTATACTCCCTTGATATTGCTTCCAGTTTGCCCTCTCTCTCTCTCTCTCTCTCTCTCTCTCTCTCTCTCTCTCTCTCTCTCTCTCTCTCTCTCTCTCTCTCTCTCTCAGTTCAAATTTTATATCACAATTAGGTTCAAGTTTTTGGGCTCGAAATATTTATTCTCTGCGATTATTAGAAGGGTTTAGGCAAAATGTTATGAGCCCTGGAACAGATTTTTGATGATTGATAGACTTAAAATGGTTTCGCAGCAATTGTGATTATGACATAGTAAGTCCAGGTGACGAGACTTCCAAACCTAATCCTCTTTCTCTCACTCAGGAATATCAAGATGAAGACAGTCCTCATCCGTCACACACATCTCATTTCCGCAAGTTGGTTTGCCACTTTTTATGCAAGAGAGAAAGACTGAGTTCCGTATCAGACACACAAGCTCCTGTGATTGCAATGAAGAGACTTTATGTAGGTCAAACGGAAGTGACCTCGACCTTCCCCCTTTCCCCCCGCCCCCCCCCCCCTCTCTCTCTCTCTCTCTCTCTCTCTCTCTCTCTCTCTCTTTATCGGAGAGACGCGGGGGAATGCCAAAGTGGGACGGGAAAAGTGATTTATCTATTTGTAGGATCATGCCCTCATATGAGAAGCGATTATCCTTGTATTTCACAGCAAGGTCCTGATATTGTCCACTCAGACACTTTTTCTGGTCACCAAGTGTCGGGATTTGGGTAACACGTCACTGTTGACGCCTGTGAGAAGCAGCAGACAGAGTTCTTTACTTATCTGTTTTAGGTTCCATCTTTAAAAATATTGCCTTGAACAACTAAGAATGTATCTATCTATCTATCTATCTATCTATCTATCTATCTATATATATATATATATATATATATATATATATATATATATATGTGTGTGTGTGTGTGTGTGTGTGTTCGTGTGTGTATGTGTATGTTTGTGCTCGTCGGACAGTTCAAATGCCTTATTATTTTAAGAAAAAATTATGAGCACAATATGAATTATATGAACGGTGTTTGGATGTTATGTGGACCAGCTCACATAAAGCAACTCTTGAATGTGCCTACATCTATAAAATTATGCACGTTTGTATCGCTGAATACATAAGAATTTTAAATGTGCTTGCCAGTTAGTAGTCACTGTATTGTGATACACTTGATATATAATACTACTGCTGGTTACCATTGTGCGCTTGAAAGCTGCACATTTACTTTCCGAAAGTTGTGGAAAGAGTAAGAGAAGTGGCGCTTAACCACTACAGAATCCCTTGACAAGTCTCTCAGTGGTAGAAAGGTTATAATAATGATGATTCAGGAAAAAAAGTAGGGAGTAATCTCCAAAGCTTGGTAGAGTGTAATCCTAAGAGGATCACCAATTTCCACACAGTAAGTTTAAGAACAAGCAGCCAGAAATGTGTCATGAGGCATCCTAAGGTGAGGATGAATTTACCTCATGATCTCAACGGAAGAGTGACCGAAATAGTACCTGTAGAGAAGAGAAAAGGAGAAACGATCTTGTCTTGTGGCGAAGAGGGCAATGATTAGGGGATCTGCAGAGAGAGAGAGAGAGAGAGAGAGAGAGAGAGAGAGAGAGAGAGAGGTTTCTCTCTGTTATTCCCTGTTTCTTATTGGCTTCTGTGCTCTTGCATCAACTCCCTTGTATCCTAAAGTGTTTCAGGCCTTTGTTTCTTTACAGTTCTTGACACGAGATAGATATGATTGTTGTCCAATTGATTGATCTGGTTGTTATCTGGCGCTGCAACGACTGTCTGTGGGCCAAGGTGAAGGGATCATCACTATTTTGAACACGTTTAAGAAAATGCCTGAATTTTTTTTTTTTTTTTTTTGCCACTGAGATGCTTCTAAAGCCTCGAGGAGAAAAGGAGGAGAAATGACCAAAGTTTGTCTAACCTCAAACCTTCATCCATCTCATTTATCTGACAGTTGCTGCTATGATGAAAGGGAGAGGTAGAGGAAGTTCGCTCTATCCCTCTTCTGTTACTTTGCTTATTGAACCTTTTCCCTCACTCTTTTCTTTGCTTTGTTTTCCAGCTTATCTTCATTTTTCATTTGCGGATTTTATTATTATTATTATTATTATTATTATTATTATTATTATTATTATTATTATTATTATTATTGCGAGGGACCTAACTACAGTTTGTAATTATAATGTTACTTTCATGGTTTGATAACATTCTCTCTCTCCTCTCTCTCTCTCTCTCTCTCTCTCTCTCTCTCTCTCTCTCTCTCTCTCATATTCTTGTTATCCCTACTGAGTCACAATTAACCTCACAGTTCAATAGTCAGAACCAGTTTTCCCCATTGTAAGCGGTTTCTCCGATCTGAATATTACTTGACCTCGATTGCCCCTGAATGAGGGTGAGATACTTTTCCTCCTTTTGCAGCCTCAAACTCTTCATCACAAATGTCAGAATGCTTGCGAAATATTATAGTGAATGAATGGGCTGAACGACTACCAGACACTCACGCGCATCACACGAACGGACATATCACAAGAACACTCGTTCTCTCTCTCACAAACACACATACACACTTATTCACACAGTTAAACACACACACACACACTCACACTCACACACAACTTAAGAGAAGTGAAAGGACCCATAGCATTTTTAAGCCCTTCGGGAACAATGACAGTAATTCAAAGCTACAAACATTGCCGGAGGTTCATTTGAAAAGAAAAATAAGAACAATGATCGATACTTAGAAATTTGTTATTACTCAAGAATCCAAAATAATGAGCATATAAGAACATTAGCTATGATTCTTCATATTTAGATACAGACATTTTTTTTTCTTAAATAGGCGGTTATATAAATAAACCGAGTATTTTGGAAAGCACCTTTTGTGAAAGCTTTTTTTTCCAGAGAGAGCCACCTTTCATTGATGTATGTGCGTGTGTGTTTGTATGTGAGTAATTATCTTCAGAGGGGATCTGTTGCCCACAGTCTTGTAGATATTAAAGGTTTCCATTTCATGACAGTTTTGTGAGTCGTTACAATTATGACAAGAAGGTCTTATGAATGTTTCTTAATAGTTCTTTCCTTTCGAAAGCTGTTCTCACGGTCTAACAGTGTATTTAAACATTTATGTCTCAAAAGTTGAATTCAATTACTAACATATTTACCTAAAGAATTCTTTGATTACATTCACCACAAATGTGTATCATAGTAGCATCAGTAACTGGTTTACTAAGAGGAGAGAGAGAGAGAGAGAGAGAGAGAGAGAGAGAGAGAGAGAGAGAGAGAGAGAGAGAGAGAGAGAGAGAGAGTCTCTACAGTAGTATTAGAGAAGGCAAATAAAAACCTACATATTTTCCCAAGGTCGAAAGTTAAGTTTGTTGAATTAATTGGTATTCAGTGACCAAAGAGTTTCTTCACGTTTGTCATAATTCATTGAATCTCATCTTGACCTGAATACGCTTGAATTCACACTGTGAATAGAAAACTTTATGCTTGCACGCGCGCACGCGCACATACATACACACATATACCCACACTCATATCTATCTATCTATCTATCTATCTATCTATCTATCTATCTATCTGTCTATCTTTGCATATACAAGCTTCTCTGTTCTATAGATTTCCTTTTCAGGTCGAGTTGTTGTCGAATTCTGCTTCGCCGCCAGAAGAATTGGTGTTCTGGCATCCATTACTGATTTACAGGCGGCGTTAGATTGTAGTTTTCTTGTATTACTAATTTTTGTTATTAATAACATCCCGTAAACTTTCCAACTTACTTCTCAGAGTTGTTATCCAAGACTGGTGTGTTGTTTTCTTTTTTTTTTTATGAATACTGGAGGTCAAAAAACTTTCTTTTTCCCACAGTTTATTCCTATAACAAAATTCGATTTTACGTTTCATATAGAAAGCAAAAATGTTGACTACGATTTTTAATTTGTCTTTTATGTCATATTTGATTTAATTTCATTGTTTTATGTCAGTACTGGAATAGCAACACCTATATGGATTTTTCCCAATGGAATAACTTCAAAATGTTCTTACAAACCCCCGTACCACGTTTTGAAATAATCTTTCATAGATATTTTGGGCTAAGAAATTGAACTTCACTCTCAGCGAAATTTAGAAGCATTTTCCATCGGCCGTATCCAATGGGCTGTTGTTCCTCTCCTTCCTTTGCCAAGATGGCTGCAGGTTTTTCCCTTTCGGGATCATAAAAGTTTAATCTTCCAATTTCCGATCCATGAAGCGATTTCTCTCTCATTTATCCCTGCTACTTCTTCTCCTCCTCTGGTTTCGAGCGTTGGGCTTGAGCCATGTTCTCTTTACTTTGCTCAGTTATTAAATGGATTTCGTTACTTTATTTCTCGTTTCTTCATCAACATCCAATATTCAAAAAATTTTTATATCTCTATTTACTCAATGGCTCTATGAGAAAAATCTTTATGAAACTTCTATTATGCTTAATGTCATTTCTACTAGAGCGCTTTCTCTCTCTCTCTCTCTCTCTCTCTCTCTCTCTCTCTCTCTCTCTCTGTATAAAGGGAACAGTCGCACAATTACGGCCAAAGGGACTGTAATGGTAGAACGATGGTATTTAGAAATGAAATTGTGAAGTAAGTGAAGGAAAAAGTGAAGACTAGAGTCACAGACAGATTACGATTTTGCATTATGTGATACTTTTTTTTATTTTTTAGATGCTGGGTTCAGAAAGATTTGTAACATTGAACGCCGAGAAATAATTATGTTATATGGTGACAAGCCTTTGTTGCACGCACAAAAATATAGTGTTTGGTGTTGTTTTATTATTGTCATTACGTCTCCTCTTTGTTTTTTTATAAATGCGATAAAAGATTCCTGATCTCCTCCCGCTGGTAATTATTTTATTACTATTAGTGGTAAAACGAATTGTTAAACAGTAATGCTTGTTGACAAAAAGACAAACAAACGTCATTGTTCTCTTTGGAGAAAATGCCCAAACTTTTCTGTTTGAGCTCACTTCCTAAACACGTGGGAAATGGTCCTGGTCACTGCGGACAGAAGCTCCGAATTTCTTGTGAGCTTTTCCTACTTGTGGACATTAATTAAGTGAACATTTCTTTCCCCAATCGCGAAGAGTTTTCAACTTCACGATGGTTTCCTATTGTTTTTAGCTAGGGACCTTCTGACGTCGTATAAGTTCATTATTATTATTATTATTATTATTATTATTATTATTATTATTATTATTATTATTATTAAGAACAACTGCTGTTTCAACGGTTTTTAGCTTGTAGAGAGTCTTCTCTATTTTTCTTAATATTTTCTTCTAGTCTGCAGGCAGGTGGTATAATAAATTTCCAAAGGACATGGAAAGATATTTTGCTTTCCTTGTTTACTTCGACGCACACGCAGGTGGTCCTGCCATGAGAGAATGTATGACACTAAAGGTAGACAGGTATTTGTGGCTCTTACTTTCCTTTTATGTTTGTTCTCGCCTCATTTGTGGGCCAATTAAAATTTTTCTTGAATCTTTTTCTTTTTTTTCTTTCAGCGGTGGCATGATGAATACCCTTGAGTTTGAGTGTTGACTCCCTTGAAGGGTAAAACTTTCTCTATAGGAGTTGGTCGCTTGTGAAAATGAACCATCTCTCTCTCTCTCTCTTTAGCGCTCGCACACGCGCACGTACACACAAACGCACACTCTCTTTCTGTCTCTTTCTCCCTCTCTCACACACTCACACACACGCGCACAGGCACACTATTGCCCCGGTATTGCATGTAATAAATATTCAGCAATTTAATTCAGCCTACAAGGGTGTTTCTCCTGAATTTTATCCATTTTCCCTGAATCCTTCTCTCTCTCTCTCTCTCTCTCTCTCTCTCTCTCTACGCTTCCATCCCGTACAGCTCGTGCCTCCAGTTTCAGCAAAATCATCATTTTATGTCACCTCCAGATCATAAAAAAACAAGCTAGCATCACGTAATTCTTTCTCTCCTTTTTGCGTGGTATCCCGTCTGTCATTTAGTGGACCCAAAGTTCCAAGTTCAGATTTTGTGCCACGTCACACTTGACTTGAAACGGCGTGCATTGACTCTCAAATCTTATTCACTTCCGTCGGATGCAACTTGAAAACTTAGTTCCAGCCCACCTATCAAGCATCCACTCCTCCGGATGTACTCGTTCCCCCTCTTCTGACAGCTGATCGGCTTTCTTATCGGATATATTTTCTTTATTTTGTCTAGTTTTGTGGATTCCAAATGTTAGTGTTATTTATTAAGGCGAAGAGACATTAACGCTGCTAATATAGAAATCGTTTCCTTTCATTTACAATTTTCATCCCTGAAAGACTAGACACTTGTTTTCTTTTCATAGACCACGAGTAGTTACTCAATAGTCTTGCAATGTAACGTAACTCTCAACAAAAGGTCAAAATAGAATTTATAAAATGCAAAAAAAAAAAAAAAAAAAATGCCTACTTCAGTTTTCGATGTTTTTACTCCCAGTGAACCAGGTCAAAGGATAACCCACATTTTGTTCTCCTGCTCTTTTCATATTTCAGTTCTTGAGTGGCACATACGATGTGGACACGAGAAAATGGGCTCCACTGGTTAGAAGAAAGAAGAGGAAGTATACCTTAATTTTACCAGACCACTGAGCTGATTAACAGCTCTCCTAGGGCTGGCCCGAAGGATTAGACTTATTTTATGTGGCTAAGAACCAATTGGTTACTTAGCAACGGAACCTACAGCTTATTGTGGAATCCGAACCACATTATAGCGAGAAATGAATTTCTATCACCAGAAATAAATTCCTCTAACTCTTCATCAGCCGGCTGGGGAATCGAACTCCGGCTCAGCGAGTGCCAGTCCGCAGCTCTACCGACTCACCCAACGAAGAGCTTCCCACTGGTTAAAGCAACCCCGTTGGAAGATTTCCACCCACCTGACTTTTCCTTTATTGAGTTCATCGAAAATATTGGAACTTCAGCCATGGCATTTTTTCGTCTTTTTCTTTGATTTGGTGCAAGGGTTTCACAAGAGTAGAATCGTATTCAGAGAATATGAATACAATTATTTGCTTTAAATTTCGACCGTTTCCTTCTCTAAAGACAATAAAAATGATTCAATTGTTGTTATCGTCATACTGTACCTCCTATGTATACTAAGAGCCTTGCCGCATAGTTTGAGATTTATTAAAAGCTACAGCCTTTTGATTCCAGATGTGACATAAACGAGGAAGCCTTTTCCTGCCCCAGCACGCTTCATTTACCACTTATTCCATTATGATACCCAGATGAATATAAGTCTATTACAGCTGAGAAGTAAAAATATACAGTAAGTCGAATTTAGATGCGGTTTATTGGATTAATATTGTAATATACATAATGTATAGGGTATGGAATAATATCTGCTATTACAACTTGGTTGCTGCAATACATTTACTCCCTTTTGCACAACATCGTGGAGACAGCAAGAAAGTTTTATGTCTTCCTCGTTTTGTGTGGTATATGTGCTCAGCAGCTCACACACACAGACGTACAGTACACAGCCTTCGATCCACGGTTTTAACTGTAAAGGATTGTAGAAAGATATGTAAACACATGGGTGTTAACTTTATCGTTTTTGTCATACGATATGCAATTCTTTAGTGACGGAATATTACTGACAGTCTTTTGACAGTTCTGTCGTTTCTGAGGTTACGAATTCTTGAGAGATGTTCGTCTCATCCCGAGAATCCTAGACTGAAGACATTGCCAGTCTAAGACTGAATTTCCCCTCAGTACGATAAACACAAAAGCCGGGTATATTTTTAATTAAACTACAATCCTATCCTGGTTAATGATCCCAAAATTATATACGTCAACATTAGCACTAATTGATATATTATCTGGAATGAAAAGCAATGTCCTGTATAATATAAAAAGAGCAGAAACTCTGAATTCAATTAATCACATGATTATAGTGAATTTATATTGAATTCAGATCAGGTCATATCTCAAATTTTGCTCTTATAAATTTATGACTACTTTGTAAACAGGTTGATGGAATAACTTACAGAACGTTACGATCTGAATAAATTTTCTAAATAAAGGTATGCCATGGAAAATGAAATTAGTATGTAAATATAAGCGTGAGCCTTTGGTCATAATAATGATATACATTTTACTACGAAGGCAGAAGATAGAAAAAAGATACTGTTTTCTGCTGACCTTGATCTGAAAATGATACTTTAAGTTTTTGGCTGATATCGAGCACCTACACTTGACTAGGGGTAGAATAAGAGAGAGAGAGAGAGAGAGAGAGAGAGAGAGAGAGAGAGAGAGAGAGAGAGAGAGAGAGAGAGAGAAGCAATCAGTTGAAGTGGTGTCTAGTGTTCAAGAGCAGCACTTCTGCAGGCTAAAATTTTATCCTAAAAGTTTGTCATCCTTAGCTGTCGTCTAAGTAGAATAATTGGTGCGTCCCTTTATAAAGGTTCCCAGGAAAAGTTTGAGAGAGAGAGAGAGAGAGAGAGAGAGAGAGAGAGAGAGAGAGAAGGCGCCCTACACCCATATATATGGGGTTGCCTACAGTTGCTCAACACTTCACCGCAGGTAACATATCTACGCAAAGGAAACGACAGAGTCTTGTTTGTGTCTCATCAGAAAATAGGATAAAAAGATTGCTGAAGATTTCAAATATGTTCATAAATGAGGCGAGGGTAAACACGAAAGATAGAATGAAATCTTGCATTGTACCATTGTGGTAAATAATAATTAGCTAGGTGAGAAAGTGTTGGCACTCTTTCCTGAGGATGTCGTATCAATTAAAGGACAGAAGTCGTTTCTTATAAAAGGAAAACCTTTTAATTTAGGAAAAAACTCATTGCAACACGGAGGGTAATGGATACGACTTTGTACGTCTCTTACTTGAATTAAATCCAGAGTGACTCAGTCCAGAAGGACTCTCGCTTCAGTTCTTGACGAATTGCTCTTCCAGTGAGAGAGAGAGAGAGAGAGAGAGAGAGAGAGAGAGAGAGAGAGAGAGAGAGAGAGAGAGAGAGGACGTGTGTGAAAGGATGCCATGCAATCGCAGGTACTGGAGACACTGTTCCTTCTGTAGCAATAAAAGAAGATCTAAATGCGACCTGGAATGTCGTGGGACAAAGGTATCAAAAGCGACGCCATCACGTGAAGCAGCAATCACGATGAATTACTGTAACCGAAGGCAAAGTTATAATGAACGGTTTCAGCTTCAAACTTCTTACATTCTGGCTTAAACCCGCATAAAAAGGTACCTCATCTCTCGAACTCTGCTCTTATGCTGATGCCAAGGTGGATGAAGTGCCGTGGGTTATTTGCAAATAGTGATTTTCTATATACTTTATATTAGCCGTCTTAGGCCAAGAAACATCTAACGCAAATATAAATAAAACGGACCTCTGCGTATTTCTTATTCGTTTTGTATCCTGATGTACATTTATCCTGAATAAGCTCATTTTTTAATGGACTTTGTCCTGCTCATACGAATGCACATGAAGGGTGCCAGCTATCATGATGGCGGTTGACTCGTTCTGCATCTTCCGTCACCCCACCTCCCTTCTTCCTCCCTGCCCCGACACCCCAATTCCTACACCCTCGTCAAGTCAAGGATTTCCAAAGATGAGAGAGAGAGAGAGAGAGAGAGAGAGAGAGAGAGAGAGAGAGAGAGAGAGAGAGAGAGAGAGAGAATGTGTTACAGACAGAAGAATGGCATTATTTACAGCAATAATTAAATAACGTTAGATATATATATATATATATATATATATATATATATATATATATATATATATATATATATATATATATATATATATATATGTGTGTGTGTGTGTGTGTGTGTGTGTGTGTGTGTGTATAGATAGATAGATAGATAGATAGATAGATAGGTAGAGAGATTACATCAATTAGATATTCCACAGAGGATGCAACACTGAAAACGACATTGTTTCCAGGAGGAAAAGTACGAAGTAGAGGAAACTTATGACATTTAATCATTTATACCCAAAGACACAAGAAGCACTGACTAATGTAAACTAAACTTCTGAGACATAAGTTTATTTATATACTGTAATTTACAATAGGTCTACTGTTTCATTCTTTGCATGTGATGCATCTGATGAAACCTTTTAACATCTTAACAACCTCGGGATATATTTTAAAACCGAAAATACTGTGAAAAAAGAATCGCGAAGAAAAAATCGACGTGTATGAAGTGAGGAGACATGCGAGAACATTCTGGTGGCGAGGAGGAAGCTGAGGCAATGATAAAGGTATTGGAGATGATATTAGGAGATGAACGACTCAGCCTCCACGGGATGCCAGGGGAAGGAAGGGTAAGGAGAACGCCAGGGTATCGAAGGTATTAGATACCAAATGTTCCAGGTATTAAAGACGCAAAAAAGTATTTTCCACCTTTTTCTTTTCAATGTAGTTGAATACTTTTATTCAGAGATATGTCATTTGGGATTCAACACGAAAGGTGTACTTAGACTCTATCTTAAGTTACTTTTATTTCCATGTGCTAAGAGTCAATAAAATCACATAATCCCATACTATAGAAGGTTTATTCAAAACTTTAACTGAAGTTATCGGAACTCACTGTAAATATTCCTCTCGGTGCGATGTAATTTTTCTGATAATTTGTGTGAATCCCTGATCAATCACCCGTTGACGATTGGACAATTCCGCTCTCCAAGTCCCGAGCAAAGATCAGAGAATCCCCTTGATGGGAATTCATCTTTGGCTTGAAACTAGGAGAGCCAACTAGCATTATTTTTTTACACCACATTCTTCCCATAGCCAGTTGCCGATTATAATTGCGTGTTACAAAAAGCTTTACTCATTTTACGGGGATAAGCGATATTGCCTCTCAAGTTCTTATTATAGCTTGATAATTAAGCTCATTTTTCAAGAGAAGACGCATTTGAAATGGCTGGAATTCACGTCAGTTTAAGCCAATTTCAATCCAATCCATCCAAAATAAATGGAAAAAAGTGGCAGAGAAAGACTTCGGCTCAAACCAAGAATATTTCTTGAAATACGCAACAAACACTTGTACGGCACAAGTCAACTGCCCTTTCTTTCTTCTTTTTTTCTTTAGGAACACCATCACATAAAAAAGGAATGCTGACGGTGAAAGAAATGAAATAGAACATGGCCCTTCAAAGGATTCCTGGGAACGTTTTATTTTATTAGAAAAACTCATACACACACACACACACTCACACACCCACTCACACACACACACAGTATATACACACACACATATGTATGTATATATATATATATACATATACATATACATATACATATGCATACATACATACATATATATATATATATATATATATATATATATATATATATATATATATATATATATACATATACATACATATATACAGTATATATATACAGATATATACATATATATATACGAGTATATATATATATATATATATATATATATATATATATATATATATATATATATATATATTAAAAGATCACTTTTCGTTTCCCTTTATTAGAAAAAACGAACACACACATACACACACACACATTTTTTTTTTAATAAAGAGAAACGGAAAGTGAATTTTTAATATATACTGTATGTATGTATATATATTTATATATATATATATATACATATATATATATATATATATATATATATATATATATATATATATATATATATATATATATATATATATATATATATATATGTATATATATATATATATATATATATATATATATATATATAATATATATATATATATATATATATATATATATATATATATATATATATATATATATATATATATATATATATATATACATATATATATATATATATATATATATATATATATATATATACATATATATATATATATATATATATATATATATATATATATATATATATATATATATATATATTACTGAACAATAAGTAGCATAGAACCATCACTAATCTTTACATTACTATGCTCTATAACTCTTGTCTGATACCAAATGACATCAACGGAGTCTCTTATTAACTAGACGTGTAAAAAAAAATATTTAAACACGCTTTTATTAAAACGCACTAAAAAGTGAAAAAATTTCTTATGAGACACACCAGGATTTCCTAACAATTATTCATGTTTACAAAAATAAAGTGCGAGGGCCAAACATGAAAAGAAGAGCTACGAGAAAAGAAATATTTAAATTTTTAATCTCTTGTAGCATTTCCTCCCGTATTTGGCGTCCACGCTTTTATTTTTGTAGATACGATTAAATGTAAGAGAATCCTGGTGTTTCTCAGAAGATTTATTTTTCATTTTTCAGTGCATTTTAATTAAAGCATGTTTAATTTTTTTATATATTTTTTTTATTTTATACTTTTTAGTTTTGACAGAAATTGTAAACGATTTATGATTGTAGCTAACGAAATTGATATCCTGTTGAGCCAAAGAACGTTTGAAAAATCCGAAGAGTTATTTACCGAATCAAGGAAGTTGTGAAACATCCGTAGAGTTCCATACAAATCTTGAGACACTATGAGAGGTTCACTAGAGGTCACTGCTGGCCTCCTGATCATGTAAGGTTGTATTGTCACCGGGATTGATTAACCATGCAAAATTTCAAGTCCATCGGACAAAGGGAACAGGTCGAAAATCGAGTTACGAGATTTGACGACATATAGACAGACAGAGACGCAGAACTCAAGTTAAATAAAAGCATGTAAAAACTTGTAAAGTTTTGCAAATGTAAGAATAACAAAGCTTAGTGCTGTATTTGTCAACTATGATCGATTTCCAGTTCAATTATCTCAAGATATAACTTTGTCCTTCTGTATTTTTCTTACAAATCTTGTCTCTTCTTCATTCTTATTACGTCAGATCATGACAATGCACATATGGCGTCCACTTATTACAATACATAGGAATTTTAATAAACGTGTAAAGGAAAAGAAGGAAATATGGTCCACAAATGTAGAGAAGTTAGGCTTGACTAAAATGTCAAAGAATCCTGAATCATAAGATAAACTGCTGAAAATAATAAAGTATAATATTTTCTGTTTCCGTTCCTGCCAGTTGTAGTAAAGACAGCGCTTTCAACATTTTCTTTATATACACCGCCACCAGCATCGCAATGGCAAGCATTGACACAAGAAAGTTGCAAGAAATAATCAAACTTAGCTGTGTAAATAGTCCCCGTGGTTAGGTTCTCACATAATCGAAGAAGCCATTTCCCTGTTCCTGCGACACTGGAGGTCGAGGTCTGTGAGATATTGGTGTACAGATAAATCAGGCGCCTGTGTTAAACCTTATTAAACCTAGCCCCCCCCCCCACCTCTCTCTCTCTCTCTCTCTCTCTCTCTCTCTCTCTCTCTCTCTCTCTTCGGGCAATTACGTCGGGCGTAATTTTATCAGTGCAGATTCCCAGAAGACCACGCCTGGCGTACTTAATTTTCATTAGTTCTGATTAGGAACCTGGAGATCTTTTCAAATTCTTGTAAAGTTATAATTAGCCAATCTTGTTTGCTGAGCGATAATCTCACGTATCCATTGCATCCTGTCTTCTCTTCCTTCATCTTCCTCGTTCCCACTTCTTTCGTTCCACCACTTCAGAAAGCAGGACGAGTGATTTTGCAAAAAAGCTTGTGAGCTGGAAAGTTTGTGGAGTTGCATCGGGGAAAGCATACAAACTTTATTAATTTCTTTGTGGTAGCTTGTTGCAAGGCTGCAGCTCTCGCAACTTGCTTTATGATGACTTCACCGAGTTTTGGCAAACACAGCCATTTTTCTTAATCGTTGTAATAAGTGAGATGAACTATGGAAAAGGTACATCTTTTCGGATTATTAGTAAAGACACATTCCTCAATGAACTTGATGCGCTCGATGGTATTCGATGAAAAAAGTGCCTTCAATAACGTTAGAGTAATGAATATGACGCGTTTCTGAGGTGAAACTTTATGGTGAATATTTAATCGCTGCTCTGCTTCACTTGGCCCAGTGTTTAGAAGGTCTTAATTAATCCCTTGTTTACCTAAACAGTGATTTAGAACTTGCTCGTGCGTCTGCTTTTGTGATTTGTACATATATCTGCGTCTACTGAAAGATGTTGAGAGTAACAGAACGAGAAGGGTGATTTTGGAAGGAATAGATAGTGTTGGAAGAGAACCACTTTTGTGCACTGAAGAAAGATTACGGGGCAGACCCTTCTGCTGTTCTCTGACGGTCATTGTCAGTCATTTGTGGTTAGCTGTAATATTCTGTTGTTGGCAGCTTCTGACAGTGATACGAACTGCTTATTAAAAGTCAGCTTTAAACAGTGATTGACTACTTATTTTATATAGGCACTATTTTAGCTCTTTACCTTATTATTATTACTATTATTATTATTATTATTATTATTATTATTATTATTATTATTATTATTATTATTATTATTATTATTATTATTTCACTATTTATGTTACCATTGTGCAGTGAAAAATATATTAATAATTTTGGCAGTATGAAGATTATTGTCATAGCAACGACCGCTGAAATAAATATATATTTAAAAACAAAAAGTAGCCGGTGTTATATTTCAGAAGCTATAACGAAAAAAATTGCCTAATTTCTGAATCCGTAAACAGTCAACTGTGCCGTGTTATTAAAAACTGCACTTCATCTACGCTTATCCAAAAACACCAATTCTGTAGTTTATCCATTCTCTGCTTTTATTACTATTCTCTTCACAAATGTCAATGCAGGGGAATATTCTCGCCACAAAGAGCAACGATAGGCGACTTTCGTACGTGCCTGTAGAGTCAATGAACGCTTGTGTAATATTCATTCTGATACAATATAAGACCACTGTAATGTCTGTTTAACAAGTTTTTGTCGTAATTTATTGAAATTTAATGAATTTTGTTATAATGCGTCGATGCATGAACTCTGTGCTCTGTCTATGAAGGTCACGTGACTTGGCTTGACTTGACTTGACGATGACTGCCTCACTACTGATGATTTGTTGCTGGTAAATTGACAATTCTTGTTCATTACACCAAACATTAATTCATCTAGGTACGTTAGAGGTTCACACAGAGGTAAATTAAAGTTGCCCATAAATAAAAGTAGCGTAATAAAAGTCAGGAGGAGAAAATGCCGGAACGAAAGCGGGCACAAGAAAGAGAACAAATAACGAATAGAGAAATGAGGAATTCAAACTGAAAGAGCGCGGGCGGAATGGAAGTGCCAAAAATCTTGCTGGGGTCCCGAGGCTGATTGAAATGGGGACTGACAGATGAAAGACAATCTGAAAAGTTCTTGAACAAATATGAGAGAGAGAGAGAGAGAGAGAGAGAGAGAGATTGCCGTTTTCCAAGTGTATACGAGCGATATTAAATTTCTTGAGCAATTACTTTCTACAACTGAATGGAAACTGAATAACTCCGAAAGCAACGGCCTAAGGCATGAATCCACTAACCTAGGAATAACAGGGAATAACATTTAAAACCAAATGTCAGATTAATGCATTGACGAAACATCCACTCAATAAGACCCAAAACCAAAACCTCTTCCTATGGAGAGTTATGATGACAAACATTGCCGACAATGAGTTTCAGCCTCTGTTTTCCCAGATACTTTTCTCCTTGATAAATTCCTTCTTTGCTTTAGTGGATGGGCTTTAATGGCAAAGAGATGTTCAGATTTACGATCAAAGCACGTAACGAAATGGCCACCGTTAGACACTTGACCAAAAGCATCAGCAATAAATTCGGCTAAGCGATCTGTCAGTCCAATGCTTTCAGGACGACTTTAAATTATTTTCACAGCCCACTTACGCTTTGGGGACGACAGCTTGTTTACTCGAATGAAATGTGTACGAAAAATGTCTGAGTTTCCTGCGAAAACGGCATCTATGCTCGTTTCTAATCCCCAGAATCTGAAACTTCACAGGTTGTTTGCATTTATGTGATTTCTAATTTCATAAAAAAAAATATTCATTTAACAAGGTTTAAGAATACTCAGTTTGCTAGGAGTTTTATCGTGGCTACAACAAAAATGTGGTAGTTTGCCTATTGCAGCTGTTGATTCTGCTAATTTCCAAGTGTTTATGTGAGGGGCAAATTCATTTCTACTCTCTGCTGACGTCTTTTTTCTTTTCCTTCATATTTATTCATTTATCAAGTTTTTCCCATTGCTAGTCTCTTTCTTTGGAGCCTTGGGTTTGCAGTCTGTTGACGCTGTCCACAAGGTTTTCATCTGAAGTCATGAAGAGAGAAAGAAAGATGCCTGCAACTTATGAAATACTTCAAAGGGAACGCGAATAGCCGTTGGCAACTCGGAATGTTTTTTTTTTTATTTTATATTTTTTTTTTAATTTGGCACCTGGAAGATGACGTCGATGTTTATCAAGTTTTGAAAAAAAAAAAAACAAGTTTTAAATTTTCTTGGAATGTTTGATTGCATCCACCTCAAATGACGGTTTAGATGAAGTAGTTTTATTCACAGGTGTTTTTTAAGATCAAATCACTCCTATTGGGCAAGGTCAAGCTAGTCTTCTGAGTTTCAAGACACTACAGAGCCGAATTATATACAAAGAAATGTTTAGGCGTATCAAAAATTGGTTAAATGTGGGGACCTAACTCTAACTCCAAATGAAATTTGCTAATTGAATTTCGATTGACGTTCAAGAATACCTTTTCTTTCTTTTGAGCAAATTAAATTATCACAATGTTTTTATCATTATCGACTCAGTTGTGGCAATTTTATACACCTTATCATATATTATATCAAAAATTCTGGAAAATTGTTGTCTTTAGGTCAATAATGCATTACTTGGTTTTGCAGAATTTTTCCTTTACTTTTTTATCACATTTTACAGGTGAAATTTCGAGTTTTGAGGCTAATTATCTTTCTTTACCTACAACGAACATGAACAACTCTTTCTTTTCATCTTGAGAAATATCGATAAATATTTATTAATAATAAAGATTGTAGTTTATGAAATAACTCTTTTACTGAATACTTCTTTTCTAACTCATTACGTTCAAGTTTCCAAAACGCAGGTGTTTTAATTACTTTGGCGGGATTAATCAGGAGTCGTTAAAAATTTACTTTTTTTCTTGGTATATGAAAGACAAAACGGAGATACGACGAACGATGATTCGTGATTTAAAAAAAAAAAAGTTTTATCAGGGTAGCATTTGATTTATAATGTATATAACAAAAATTTATAACAATATCCAGATCATAACGACAAAGAGAGAGAGAGAGAGAGAGAGAGAGAGAGAGAGAGAGAGAGAGAGAGAGAGAGAGAGAGAGAGAGAGAGAGACGTATAAAAGAAATAAGACCGCCATATTTATGGACCCTCAAGGTAACTGTCTTCTGAGAAGTTGATCCAAATTTGTCGAGGCTTTCTGTGTGATCCTGATGAAATGGGTCTTATGACAGATAAAATGGATCTACAGTTGGAACAAGTCAGAGGCCATTGTTTAAATATATTGCCTTTGACTCAATCTTTACACTTAGGAAAAAGAAATTAAAACCCATCTCCCTTCCTAAGCACCTCTTTCCATTTACTCACACACACACATACACACACACACACACACACACACACACACACACGCACGCACACACACACACTCACACACACACACACGCACGCACACACACACTCACACACACGAAAATAACATACTTCATAAAGACTGATGAGGTCAGCATGAAACGAAATATTTCAAGGAATAATAAACCCTTATCATGAGTTTTGCATACCAATATATCCAATTAGAAAGTAGGAACACGGAAGTAAAAATGAAACCTAGTAAACAATGTGATGAAAGCAGGTAAAACAATGGGAGGAAAAAACAAGTCAATCACCGTAAAATAAGCAAAACGAGAGTGAAATAAGTGAAATGAAAATTGAAATCGAATTGTCAAAGATAGGCAAAAAAATAAACTAGTTTCATATTTATGTGCCAACTATTCCTTGAGAGGTTAAGAGCGAGCATGGAACATTCGACCAGGTCCTGCCTAAAAAGAGACGAGCAAATTGTCTGCGTCACACAGAGGCTTCTCCGTAGTCTGGGTATCACAGGATCCACACTTGCTCAACATGCAACTGCCGGTTGTCATAGAGAGTAGTACTAAGGCGACCAAGATGCACGATCATCATAAACAGTCAAGGTCGATGGAGCTATGCATTCATTTTTTTATCAAATGATATTGGCTTTCAGAGTTGACAGAGGGCAACACTGGTAAATATCCGAATGCTTTACTAGAAGCAGTCTCTGCATTCTTCTCTACCTGACCTAGCTGTTTTTGTTCGCAACGCCAGACAGGCTGCTGCCGCAGTGCGTCGTTTTCTAGTATCAGGTTTAATACTACTCAGTTTGCTGGGAGTTTTATCTTGGCTACACCTAAAACGTGGAGTAGCTTATATACTGCAGTTGTGGAATCTTCTGATTTCCAAGTGCTTAAGCGAGGGGCAAGTTCATTTCTGATATCTGCTGTTGACGTCTTCTGAATTCAGGAGTGGTAGTTTTATATTCTATTCGTTCATGTTTATTATGTATCAACTTTTACCCTATAACGTGTCTCTCTCTGCAGGCTGATTTCCCTTTAGAGTCCTCTTGGGTTTGTAGTCTGTTGACACTGTCCACGAGGGTTTCCGTCTGAAGTGTTGAAGAGAGAAAGAAAGAAGAAAGGAAGTTATAGTCAAAGCAACCTCTATGAAACCCTTCAGGCGATGAAAAACGCCTTCAAGGGGGAACTCAAATGTGTCCCTTAATTTGACTTTTTCGAATGACTTCAGTAGCAGTGAAAATTAAAGAGTAGGTTTTGGAAGCCCTTACGCTCAGCATGTTATAATATTTAAACAGATTTTGTTCGCACTGATAATCATGTCCGTTGTTTATTAAAATAACTGCACTCAAACAAAAGTAATTTATGCGAACTAATGTGACAGAACCACTACATCAGAAGTTTGATGCAAATTCTTCATTCGTAAGACTGCCTTCTAAAACTGGCAGAGAGAGAGAGAGAGAGAGAGAGAGAGAGAGAGAGAGAGAGAGAGAGAGAGAGAAAGAGAGAGAGAGAGAGAGAGTTTGCAAAAAATATGGACGGAATGAATGAATGAGAAGAATCAAGAAAGAAGTAACAAAGGTGACTCACGGATTGCGTAAAGACAGACAGGTTGGTAAGAAGGAAGCGCATAGCCAAGGAAAAAGATGAAAGCTTCACCTCACCTGTGGCATTTGTCAGAGATTAGGGAAACATGAGATTAAGAGCAACAGACAATGGAATTCATTGTGAATCAAAATACCTAACATAGAAACAGGAACAGGCAAAAATAAGAAGAGCAAAGCCAATCTAAAAGACGATCAACATGGAAGCATTCTTAAGCATTCACTCAAAAAAAAAAAAAAATTCTTTGAGAGCTCCGAGCTGCCATTGATCTTCTGAAGTCACGGAAACACGCACTAAATTTCCTCATAAGGTTTTCTTCTTCCTTAAACACACTGCGAATGTTTTCCTTCCAAAGTAAAACTCATTTTAAAAGAACCCCATTTATTTTCAGCTTAAGTTCAGCGCTGTTAGTGATAAGGGAAGTCTACGTTACAGCTCGGAAAACATTCTCTCTCTCTCTCTCTCTCTTTCTCTCTCTCTCTCTCTCTCTCTCTCTCTCTCTCTCTCTCTCTCTCTCTTCATTCTTTTAAAGAGTCTGGCGGTCCATTCCGTTAAGCGGAAGAAGAGGAATCCCCCAAGGTGCAAATGAGACAAGTATGAACGAGGCGCAAATTTCCCCAGAGGTCGAACAGTAAAGCTCTTTATCAGGATCATTTCTCATTCCGTTGGCTCTTCCGAATCTCTTCTTCAGCTTATTTTACTTTTTCAACTCATGACGTTGAAAAACACCTTTATTGTTACGAATTTTTGTGTATGACTTAATTTGTAAAACATTTTGTAAAATGTAAGGACACAAATTTACAAGTATGCTAATCTCTAAGAATGAATATTTACAAATATGGGAGTTGTTAATTTCATGATTTATGAAATTAAAGAAGAATCATAAAAGATGTTATTGAAAAAATCGTTTTCACCGAAATAATTTTGGATTGCAGCTGAGAGATCTCCTGGAAGAAGACAGAATCAAAACAAGCAGGAGTTTAGCAGAGAAGACATTCAAGACAGTACTGATGTCTGTCAGCTTTCAGGAGGTAGAGCGTAATGTTTCCATGCAATTATATTTCAGTTCTTTCAGCACAAAAGCTACTAAAATAGCCATTCTTCATTAAAAATACAATTAACTAAGTACAGCATAATTATTTCCAGTTAATAATTATAATGACCAATTTATGCTACAATTGTGTAAATCAAAGCATACTCATGGTAGCACGAGTCTTAAATGGAGAAACAAATACACAGTAACGTTTGAGTACATTTATTTAAAAACAAACCTCTACAGAGAGCTTTCGGGAATCGAACGGGGGAATCGAACAGATTCTCGCAACCCATTTTTAGATTTATTCTTAAATATATTTGTACCCATACTTAACTGTGGATGTTTCTCCATTTTTTAAAAATCATATGACTTAAAATCTAAGTCTCACAAAAGTTTTATTATTTATGAATCGATTGATCATTTTTAATTACTGTTCATAAAACCTGCAATGTTGGAATCACGTTGATTTAGATAAGAGTGAAATTTATTTACAATCCCAATCTCCAGAGAGCATCCTGGGTCGTCCACGGCCGTGAGAGTCCCAGAAATATCTTTGTGGATTCAGGAGCCCAGAAAAACTCTTTGGGAAATGATGGGACTTTTAGGAGTCTGGCGCCAATAGCTTTCATCCCTGAAGCCCCAACACTTTTCACCATGAAAAATGGGAGTATAAGGCTGGTTCTTGCTTTCTTTTTATTTGTTTTTCGTGGAAAGGACCATCACCTCACTAAGAGGGGCAGTGCTTTACAG
>JANJGK010000046.1:3858642-3893642 GCA_039081455.1 Macrobrachium rosenbergii | reverse complement strand
TCCTTGGACTCTCCTGATTTTAGAATGACTAGTGACAGACATACTAGAGGGTGGGTTCCCCCTGACAGACACACTGAAAAGGGGGTTAATTGGATCTGGATCCAACTTAGGAGATACCAAGTAAAATTTACACTTCAATAGCACTGCACATCCTAGAGTGCTATGGTGGTCATGACAGACATTTTAGTGGGTGATTACCCCCTGACATACACCCCACAATGAGTGGGGAGGGGGATACAGGATCTACATCCAACATTGGAGATACCATGTAAAATTTGCACTACAATAGCACTGCATATTCTAGAGTGCTGTGATGGTAATGACAGACATTTTAGTGGGTGGTTACCCCCTGACAGACACCCCCACGAGTGGGAAGGGGGAGACAGGATCTACATCCAACATTGGAGATACCAAGTAAAATTTGCACTACAAGAGCACTGCACATCCTAGAGTGCTGTGATGGTAATGACAGACATTTTAATGGGTGGTTACCCCCTGACAGACATAACCAACGATTGTAGGTGAGAGATAGGACACCTTGAAATGATTCAATATGTATCATAGGCGATATTAATATTTAAAGTATTCAACAAGAAAATGGTAATTTTCTGCAAATCGTGAGCCTGATAAAATTTAAAAGGCAAAAATACTTCTTCAGATCTGCATATTATACATGCCTTCTGAATTCCTGTGGCACCTGCTGCATGAACAGACTCCATAATCTGCAATGATATACTGGAAAATAATAATTCCATATCAGAAATATAAACATTAATAAGGAATTTAATCTTGATACATTCCCCTAAGGGCAGCTCTACATGATGAGGTCTAGTTTTATGATCAGTTGAAAGGCCCGGTTAGTTCCAACCAGATTGAATCATATGGGTTGTAATTTTGGTCTGTCACTTGGTCAGACAGTCTGTCTGGTGGGGATCAAGTACGGGTTGATCGTGAAATCCTACAGCTTGTGAGATTTCAACCACATCTCATCGCGTGAACGGTGACTTAAGACCAGTCATCAATTTTGTTCTTGGCAGCGTCACGGGAACATCTCCCGTCCCGACGGCCGTCATGAACTGGTCATTTGCAGAATGCCAGTTCTGGGGTGAATTTATACTCGTAATACTTACAAAAAGTATGAACGCATGTGCAAAATTAAAAGTAAAGAATATATGATACTTTAATGCCGATACAACCCTGATATGGTCCAGCATTAGATGGACAAACTTTTTGCATAAACCTATTATCCTATTATAAGTTATAGGGCTACAAGGAATACATACGAATATGATGGGATAACACATGATTTTTCCTTTTTCTTCCACTATTACCCTATCCCATCTAGCTTTTTAATCTGCATAAGCCTATAGTTATATAAACTTCTATAACTTTCATCACTTCTGTATGTTACGATATATGCATGAGATTTGCAGATACAGGCCTGAATGCAAGAAATATTGTGAATATTACAGGATAAGAATTACTGCCGGAGTTATTTTTTGTTTTTAAATTCCTATTAAGCTATGGAATATTTCACTAATATATATATATATATATATATATATATATATATATATGTATGTATGTATATATATGTATATATATGCATATATATATATATATATATATATATATATATATATATATATATATATATATATATATATATATATATTAGCACTGAGCCTTTCGTGCGGAGTTATTGCTTAACACACAGTAGTATTTTTTTCTGAATGGGAGGGGTCACAAGTGACAACAGCTACAAGTACGTGTGCTGATCCATTCTCAAATAATTAAACCAGTCATATAGTGTGAGTCTCAATTCATCTAAAAAAGAAATGTGAGATAAGTTTTCTCGTTTTAATAGCCAGTCTTTGGTCATTTTATTTTCTTAGGCCTATAGTTAGGTCACTATATCCATGTCGAGGTCCGTAGCCCACCGTGTCTCACCATCAACAGACTTGTTCTTGAGGTGCGGTTGGATCATGTGAATGAGATAAAATTTTTATCGGATACGGCATTTCGACTGATATTAAGACCAATCGGATATAGCATTTCGATTGATATTAAGACCAAAGTCCCATGGTGTAGAGCCGCTTTAACACCCACACTTTCACAAAGAAATGATGTAGCACAACACAAATAATTACTTGAAACGAAAATGTGAACGAATTGGTCAAGATAGGCTAACTACAACACACTTTTCCCCATTGTAGTCCCCCTCCCGAAGTTGACGATCATACAACTTGGAGATCCTGACTCCCAAATTAAGTAGGCCTATAATAGCATGTCAATTATTTAAATATGCTCCACTTATTTTCAGCTGGCCTCACTCAGATTAAGCTACGACACCACCAAGTACCCAGTACCATATATTCAGGGAGGAAAACTTAAACTCAACTAAAAAATAATACTTACGGGCAAAATTAAGACGAAAATTGCCAGCAGTTTGATGTTTAAAGCGAGCTGAGTGTGTGTCACTTAACTTCCCGCCGGCACGCACCAGAGCCAGCCTATGCAATGTGTTTCAATACATGCTATCGATGCTGGCTTTGACGACCATTATTCGTTTAACTTTCTCCCTAATGATATTTTTTTCACTCTTCATTATATCCTGTAGGCAGTCACTAACATCATATTATATTCTCACATCTGTTCAGTGTATTTACTATTGCTAATATGATTTATAATCTGTCTCCAACGCAGTCATAAAAATCGGACAATCGAAAGGGCAAATCTGTCAGCTGTGTGCAAGACCTCCAGTAAACAGAGTAGGCTAACTTCCCTGAGCTTGTTTATGTTCTCATTTTTCATTTCTCTTGTTTTCTTTACATTTAAGTTAGGTGATTAATTTTTTGGTCTAGTTTGCTCTTATATTTATTCATAATCTTCTTGAGAGAATGTAACAACGATATTCATTCCTAAAACTGATAATACACAACTTGAATGTATCCACGAGATTATTAGTATGCAAGTCAGTTGAAACCAAGATAAGAACTTACATGCTGCTTTACAGTGCCAGTCTTCCAGCCTTCGCTTATATCAACGTTCATCTCGTAAACAAAGATAATATAAAGCGAGTAATGTAATTGAAGTCAGTTGCTTGCTTGACAAAATAATATGACCGAATTATTATAGGCCTACAGATGAATATTATTTATATGAAACAAACAAATAATATTCGTATAAAATAATACAAAGTATATAGAAAGGAGAAAAAAGATTTATTAATATATCACAATACTGTATATTACTGGTGAATAGCAGCCTACTATACGTAGTCTATATAGTAATTATCAGGGCTTGCCCTTCCCTCTCCCCACCCGTTAGGGTGTGTCTGTCAGGGGGTAACCACCCACTAAAATGTCTGTCATTACCAACACAGAACTCTAGGATATGCAGTGCTATTGTAGTGCAAATTTTACATGGTATCTCCAGTGTTAGATGTAGATCCTGTCTCCCCCTTCCCACTCATTGTGGGGCCTGTCAGGGGGTAACCACCCACTAAAATGTCTGTCATGACCACCATAGTACTCTAGGATGTGCAGTGGTATTGTATAGTAAATTTTACTTGGTATCTCTTAAGTTGGATCTAGATCCAATTAACCCCCCTTTTCAGTGTGTCTGTCAGGGGGAACCCACCCTCTAGTATGTCTGTCACTGGTCATTCTATAATCAGGAGATTCCAAGGATATATTATATATTAGTTTCATCTGGTATCTCATATACTGGATCTAGACCCAAAATCTAACAAGAAATTAGTGGTGCTTGCTAAGTAAGCTACCCATATATTTTCGGCAGACGGTCAGTTTCACCGTTTGCAAGTCTACTCCTACATATCGGTAGGGGTTACAGTCGGTATCTCGTTCGTTGCATCTGAATGGTCCGGGCTGCGGGACTATAAGGTCGCTTATAAAAAAGTTGTACGAATAAAGAAATCAAAAGATTAAAAACGTTTAATTACATTCGCGCGCGCGCGCGTGCGAGAGAGAGAGAGAGAGAGAGAGAGAGAGAGAGAGAGAGAGAGAGAGAGACGTCAAGTAATGTATATGCTGTAATGAATCAACGTCTATTTCAGGGAGCATTCGACCGAGATCCGGCGAAGGGAGAGGGAGCCACAAAGACGCTAACTAATCTTCAAAAGCGCCGAGTGTGCTTTCAAGAACGTTCCTCATTTGTCTCGCACTCGGGGCAATTTGAAAGCCATTAGCTCCTCCCTCAAGAAGCCCCTGATGAGGATATAAGCGCAGCCACCTTAGCAGGCGAAAAGTTAAATACACTGGGGCAAGGTGGCTAAGTCTCTATTAATTTTCAGTGTGAATTTTTTTGCGGTCTTCCTAGATAGTGACCGCCATGGGTTTTAACCCGGTGTGTATCCACCTTTGCGGCGTGTTTAAATAAGTAATTTAGCAGTTATATGAAGCTAATAGAGTAGCTTTTCATTACTTATAATATGATAGATTCTTATATTTCTCATTTCCAAATTGTGGTCCGCTGAGAAAGAAATAATCTGGAAAAATTCAAGTGTAGTAAAACTTTAAATAAAAGTTTCGCTATTATTATTATTATTATTATTATTATTATTATTATTATTATTATTATTATTATTATTATTATTATTATTATTTCAGTCCTCTGAAGAATGGCCTGATTTGGTCAATTTCAGAATTTCCCATCACACCAAGCTAATTGTCCTAAACACGCGTTTACCGAATTTCCTTTATATTTCGCACGTTCTTTTAAAACTTGGGAAGGAGCCCAAAAACCAGGGAGCGTGGTTTTTCATAAGCGTCAGCCTTCGCATAACATATCACATCACTGAGTTCAAAAGAATGTTCCCGGCTGAAGGAAGAGAAGAGTAGATGTACAGGACCACATCTGAATGCGTCTTCATTTCCTTAACTCTCGCCTTGATGCTTCTCCTATGTATTCTGAACACGTTGCCTGTGTGTCCATTAAACGCCCCGACTTCCTTCTGAAAGAAGTAGGGAAGAAATGGAGGCTGTAGAAGAGTGGAGGCCTGAACAATGCTACTTTTATGTCCCCGAGGAGGCGGCGATGTTCCATTTTGTCCATTAAGGGGAACGGAAGACCTCCACAATGGGAAAAGGAAATTAAGCGGAAGAAATATTTCCATCAGAAAGGAGCGGAACGGCGGTTAGCAACCTTTTTGAATTTTCCTTTAAAATCCTTTCACGTCGAAATGAATGAGTCTCGTTTCCGTTCTCGCCTTCGCGTGTGTTGCATATCTGCAACCATCTCTCAAAGACAGGCAAACAGATGGATGAAGGCATGAAAAGCTACGTGACTTTATAAATCAGCTCTGAGAAAAGGACCTCCTGTATTTCTACACAACCACGGGCAAAGACAACTATTGAAGTGAGTTTACATAAAGACGTCCAGTAATGAATGTTTATTGTTTAGCCAAAAACTCGAATATAACAGCAAAATAGAATAATTAAGAAATTACACATGTAAAATTCATCAGCTAATTCCCTTCTTACGTTTTCCGCAGTACTTTAGTATTATTTTATTTCTGCCAAATATGAAATAATCCCAGTCGTGTCTTTCAATTGAAAATCCTGCTGCCTCATTAATGGCTCTCCAAAGAAAGGAGAAGAAAAACGTAATTTCATGTGTGTTCGTGGAGAAGTGAAATTTCGAAAGGTTTAGAAAAATTTGGGCAAGGATCTACTGACTTGAATATAGTTCTTTCCTTTTCCGACTCTTTTTCTTGTCTTTCCACCTAAAGTGAGACATTAAATTTTATTTAAAACCAATTTCCAGCAACTCTATGATAGTTTTTTTTTTTTTGCTGAACCAATCCCGAGAAAGTCTGAAGTTTCTGAGCAACTCAGTTCCCAAGTTATTATTCAGGGAAAAGACGTACTTATGCAAGTGTAGATCAGACGATAAAACTATTCCTTATCATGATACATTTCCGGTATTGAAGATCATTTTTCTCTCTCGAAATCTGTGCTTAGCTCTGGAGTTGATACACGACGTTTCTTTTTCTTTTATATTTTGGCAGTTTTATTTAAAGATGACCTGAATAGCCTTCAAAGGTGACTGAAGAGCAAACACCTGCTATAAAGATGATATCCAGAGCAAGCAGTGGAAGTGCACGGTGGTCGTGTAGCGCCTGCCGAACAGTGGCTTCCATCAGTGAAAGAAAGAGCATGGACTCTGCTCGTACGCACAGATTAATTATAATTATAAGAATTTTGAGAGCCCTTATTTATCATTAAATACTTACTTATATTTGTCATTCTGAAGCCTCTTGTTCATAAATGATTCATTCAAGTAAAAAATAAAGACAAAATTGAATGTGCTTCTGTGCATGTCTTCAAAAAGAAAGGAAATGAAGGAAAAGTGATCAGGAAACCTTTCCCAGAGCAAGATGAAGCCATGTTAGCCGACTGAATTTAGGTCTGGTTAACTCTTTCGCCCGTTTTACTTGCCTGCGCGTGCGTAGCGCTTCAGAAGCGCTAGTGTGAAACGCCTTGCTTCAATAAGTGCAGAGGTTGTCGATTTATTCACCATAGCGTCTTCACTGATTTCTATCCTACTTTCCCTGAGGTCGCTATTTTCATGTTCTGAAACTGCTTTCTAGCTGAATTGCGTTCATTGTAAAGCATCATTTCAGATGTCTCCGATGTTTTTATATGAAGAAAAACCGGTTCCATCAATATATCTCTCCTTCCCCTTGTAGGCGCGTGCGCTGTAGCATATACGCATACACGCAGATATATATATATATATATATATATATATATATATATATATATATATATATATATATATATATATATATATATATGTATGTATGTTTGTGTGTGTGTATATACATACATATATATATATATATATATATATATATATATATATATATATATATATATATATATATATATATATATATATATATATATATATATATATATATATATCTATATATATATATACATATACATATATACTTATATATATATATGTATATATATATGTGTGTGTGTATACATATATATATATGTCTATGTATATATATATATATATATATATATATATATATATATATATATATATATATATATATATGTGTGTGTGTGTGTGTGTGTGTGTGTGTGTGTGTGTGTGTGTGTATGCGTGAGTGTTTTATTCAGACCCCAATTCCTTTCCAAGCCTTCAAAATATAATAAAAACTTTGAAGGAGGTTTTTAGCACCGAAATCTCAGAATGATTTTTTTTTTCTCGGTTGCGAAGGAAAACTTTGGAGATGAGCCGATAACCCTCCGGCTCAATTGGGCAGACTTCTTCTCTTTTTCATTTACAGAGAGAGAGAGAGAGAGAGAGAGAGAGGGGGGGGATTCTTTCCACTCCTAGATTCGAGAGAAGTACTTTTGAGATTAGGGTGAGGGAATATAAAAGAAAATGAAACATTGAATTAAATTTTAAAGAATTCATTCCGTAATATATAGTGTAATGGATGCTGTAACATCTTCGTGAACAGAATAAACAGCGCATTTGCGCTGCAACATGAAACATTTTTTGGACCTCGTTCATCCCTTGATATGTCTAGAAGAACATGCAGGGGAGTGAGGCTGGATGGCGTAGACGGCGCAGGGAAAGAGAGAAAGAGAAAGATCTCGATTTTATGAATTTGAAACATGACGGAACTAAAAGAGTATAAATATACTTACACACAACAATTTTATTTTGTTTATTTTGCAGCACAAAAACATATGATTATCCAAGTAGAACTGAAAACGTAGACAATGACAATAAGATGAGAGATACTTAAAAAAAAAAAAGAGAATAATGACCCTTGTCATTAACCTTTCTTATCCATCCTTGGATGAAAACAAAGGAAAATAAGGATTAAAATAATATCTTATGAAGAGCGCCATAAAGCCTTCGTGTGTTCTTGGCACACAGCACACAAAGAGTGAAGGAAGTTTTTCTACCGGTGTCGAAGTTCTCACGGGATTTGTGGGGCGGAAATTTCAAACAAATGTCATGACAGCGACTCCAAAGCAACTCTACCATTGCATCTTGGCTTGGAAACAATACAACGCGAGTCTTTCAGTGGGGCATGTCACTGGAATCTTTGCTAAGGATTGTTTCAATGTTCTTAATATTAACATTAATGTTTTTTAGCATCATCTTTGAAAAATGGAAGCAAATTGTTAACACCAGGTGACTGCAGTTGACCTTTGGCCTCTTATTTGCCAGAGGAGGTATATAAGTCCTTTCTTTTTTGGGGGTGAGGGTGGGGGGATGGACTTCGTGTATATAACGAACTTCTACCTATTACGAACACCGGTTCTCTAATGATGGTGGTTATTGTTGTCATTATTATTTCCATTACTGCTACTGCTAATAATACTGCAGATATTGCCATGATGAATG
Organism: Macrobrachium rosenbergii; assembly: GCA_039081455.1. NCBI lineage: Eukaryota > Metazoa > Arthropoda > Malacostraca > Decapoda > Palaemonidae > Macrobrachium > Macrobrachium rosenbergii. The sequence continues at coordinate 3,885,233 of JANJGK010000046.1, read as the reverse complement.
AGAAGGAATCAAGCCGAACCTTTTATACTCACTGACTCATTACAGGTCTCCCTGAAGCCAAATGTGTGTATTTCAGTTGAGAGGAACTTTCATGCCTGAAGCAAAGGCTGCATATCTTCTTTAAGTATAAAGCTATTTTCAAAGTCAACTGGGAAGTTGCATCCCATCGGATGGAGTTGGGCGCATGCCTTGTAGACAACCATACATATTAGGACCCTGAATTCTGGCCAGCTCATTTCAAGACCAGCCCAGCGCCGGCACCACTTCCAGGTCTTGTGTGAGCAGCAACTGGGAATCGAAGTCCAAACCTCGCAGATGAGATCTCGGTGCTTTACCACTTGGCAGGAGACTATTAAACAAGGATACCTGCCCCGTGAAACGCTAGATCTGACAAGATTAACAAAATTCATTCACTGATCACATAATAAGATATGATTACAGGTAAGGACATAACCCTAAACGCTTAGGTGCGAAGGCTAATACACAGGAATGTCATGCTTCACCAAGTGAAGGACAACTGTGAAATCGATTTCGCGATGTGTTGGTTCATTTTCATTTCCGGGGGTTTCTTGGGCACACCAATTGGGTCTTGGTGGTCACTACAGGGAGCTTTTTCCTTCTTGGTGTGTAAACTAGTGACTAGAACTTAACACACCTTCATAGAGAGAGAGAGAGAGAGAGAGAGAGAGAGAGAGAGAGAGAGAGAGAGAGAGAGAGAGAGAGAGAGAGAGAGAGAGAGAGAGTTTACTTATGTTATTGATTACCTCAAAATGAGGACTTACAGATGTACAAGTCTTGAACTTCTTCAGGTTCAGCACGATGAGGAAATTCGTCTCGTGAGGCGCAAAGACAAAGCATGTCATACATAATTTTCTTTTTGCCAGAAAAAGTGTAAACCAACAAAGAATTGGCGCCATTAAGGCTCATGGGAATCAAATTAAAGCCATGAAATAGTACGGAGCAAAAAATATCCGTAGGAAAGGTGACTGCTACCAGTCATTTATAGGCGAAACGTGAAATGATCCATAAAATTATATTTTCCTCTTGCACATTCCTGCAAAATGAGAAATCATTCTGGATGAAAGCCTGAGTGATTGAGTGCAATTTTCTTTTCACAGCGAGTTGCGACCCTTGTAAATTAAGAAATGACTTCCGTGAGGAGGTTTCTCAGAGAGTGATATTTTTCGCTGGTATTATCAACATTATTTTTCTTCTTTCTTTTATTGTTTGAAGTAAAAGAGAAATTATGACTATAATTTCTTTCTCTCTCACTTTCTCTCTCTCTCTCTCTCTCTCTCTCTCTCTCTCTCTCTCTCTCTCTCTGTATATATATATATATATATATATATATATATATATATATATATATATATATATATATATATATATATATATATATATATATATATATATATATATATATATATATATATAATTTTAATCATGAAGTTACAAATGTTGTTTAATATCCAATTCACTCTACTTCGCGAATATCCCCGATGGGGAATTATCACCGAAGGGGAATTTTATAAGGGGATAAATGGATCGGTGCCGCCGATACATATACATATATATATATATATATATATATATATATATATATATATATATACAGAGAGAGAGAGAGAGAGAGAGAGAGAGAGAGAGAGAGAGAGAGAGAGAGAGAGAGAGAGAGAGAGTATGAAAATAAGACTTAATTATCTCTATGAACTGAGAAAGTATACCAAGGTAACAAGAGGCTGGAATTGCAAAATGCAAATCGGCAAATGCTGCTCTTCAAAGGCACCGCTTTCAACACCGTCATGAGTTCTTGCAATAAGCGGCAGATTTCCACGAAGACCTTCAGAACGGAACTTCCTACATTTTTGTGCCTAAAAATTGTTCCCCATCTCTGACACAAAGAGGTTCCCACTATGGTTCAGTGCGGGGCAGAGCCAGGCTTTCCATGCATGGAATGATCATACATAATTTCCTTATTTGCATTTATATAAGGCATGCGGGTCAGAGGGAATTCGAAGGAATTATAAAAAGAACAGGAATAACCGTCTTCTGATTTGTCTAGAGTGATATCCTATTGCAGAAATGGGTGCCTATTGTGGATCACTTTTTTCGTTACTTTTCCAAGTGTTGTCCCTTCAGTCATATATCTTTGTCATATATCTTTTACATTATACCTCTGATTACATAGCGCTCATATCCATTTGCAATTATGACTGCATTAAAATATATTCCTGATATCCACCCTCGTAGTGGATGAATCTAAACCATTTACAGGCAAATATTTCAGGGCTTCAGATTTAAGGCCCGCCGCTGTCTCCAAATTCGTCTGATAATTCCCAAGGTCGTGCGCGATAACAACTGCGAGGGAAGGCCGCCTTCTCCAAATCCGTCTGAGTTTCCCCAAAAAAACAGGACTCGAAATATTCGCTGGATGCAGAGCACCAGGCACTGCTTCGGTTGAACGCAAGGCAAAGGTACAATTTTTATTCGTCCGCTTTGAAATATTACATTGAATATCGCTTTTGAGTCTATCACACAAAATTAACCATTTATAATATGGAAATATTATTGTATCGGGGTTATTTATCCATTTGTTAAAGTAAAGACTGCCTTTCAGCTCCAAAAGGAAACTAGCACAAATGATTATTGAACGTTGATGCCAAAATAGAATATCAGTAGAAGTGTACAAAGAATCTGTGGGATATCCCGAGCATTCGACTCTCATTTTCCCTTCATTAATAGAACAAGCCCAACTTGAGATGTTTCCCGTTTTGCTTTCAAAGGGAAGCTTCTATAACCATTAACAAGGGATAGTAAATATATTTCAGAAAGAGTCTCTCTCTCTCTCTCTCTCTCTCTCTCTCTCTCTCTCTCTCTCTCTCTCTCTCTCTCTCTCTTCTTAAGTGACCGAATTAGAAAATTCTCGTTTACAAACAATCCGGAGGTCGCAGTGACAATACAGGACTGGAGAGACCCTTATAAAAAACCTAATACTTCATTTATCTTAAAAGTCGCCGTGGAATTTCTTTGTCATCATGAAAATCTCTCTTGAAATAGTTTTGTCGGGTTCTACTACTTCAAATCTCTGGTCAGTTAAAGAACATTGGAAGAGTTTGCACAGCGTTAACCTTCCAGCACGTTTGCAATGAAACAGTGCAGTTGACCTACGTCAACCTTCCAGCACGTTTGCAATGAAGCAGAGTGCAGTTGACCTACGTCAGTGAGAGATGACCTACGCCAATGGGAGACAGGTCATATTCTACACTAATGCAGCAATTTCTGTCTCTATAAATTATGCCTACCATTAATGTGTCACTGTTTAAACATGCATGCATGTTTATTTCGAGGTATCTTGTTATAAAGGTGGCTTTCAATTCGCTAATGCGCAAGGATTCTCTAAGAAGGTTCATCCCCGGGAACAGAGCCTTTTCAGATAAGCGCTCCTCTTTTCTACCGAAAAGGGAGAGAAGAGAAAGAGGAGAAGAAGAAAGGGAAGATGATAAACTCGATATAAAGGAAGACAAGAAGAAAGAAGGGGACATCTTTGGAGCTCATCATAGGCGTCTTTCTGTCTGAATGTTTGTCTGTTTGTCTGTTTGTCAGCAGAATTTCGCTAAATCTTGGGCGTTTTGGGGGAGATCAGGGTCTGAAGTTGGGACTTTTTGGGGTAGGGAGGACTGCTCAGCCTTAGCAGAGATCAGCAGGTGCTTCGTTCTTTCGTCGCTTTCTGGTTCTTCAACTTTAAACTTCAATCTCATCATATTCCCCTTCACAGCGTCTTGCCATGGTCCTGCAGGCTTCTTCCTCATTGTATGCACCGTTAAGTCTACGACAATGGCCTCTTTCGTCTGTAATTTTCATAGAAATTAGAAGATCTTTTTACTGACTGGAAATCTTTCGTTCTTGTATTTTCTTTCATCAGTCTGATGATAAAGTCTTAGAATTTATAATGAAAAGATTTATACCATTAACGTTTACGAAATTCCCGAATTAAAAAGTCGTTTTTCATTTCAACTGAAAAACAGAAAGATTAAACACTTTATTTGCATGTTCGATGCTTTGGAGCTAATTTCTTGCCCTTCGTAGAACGGACTATTTCCACTTTAATTTTGAAATCTTACATCTGGGAGGTGACTCTAAGACTGACGTTTCGTTCAGGTATATTTTATTTCATTTTATTCAAGGTAACTTCCATAGCAAGTGTCAAGATCAGAATGGCAGGTCTGTCTGAAATGATGTCAGTCTTCCAAGGTAATGTTCCGATCAGCTAAATACGAAAAATATTTTTAGCTACGGTCTGATGCCCAGCGAGAAATTTCGGACCTCAGAAATTGAGAACACTTATTTACATAAACGAACCTTATCCCATCCAAATGGTGATTCAGGCACAAATTTTAGGTCGTTCAATAAAATAACAAAAAAAAAAAAAGAAATACAAACTTCTAGTTACAAAACAAGATTTCCATTATCAAGAATTCATTCACTTAAGGAGGTCCTTAATTTCTTGTAGATTGCTTAACACTGTGAATTAACTTGTAAGCTTTATTTTATCTTGTAGATATAAATATAATGAGACACGTCATTAAAACTGTAATCCTCGGGAAGGCTTTTCCATTCCTTGATTACTTTTGCTATATAGAAATAAAATCCGAAATTTTTCCGCAGAGTACTTTCATAAGAATTCAAGTTCCCTTGGCAGTACTGTTCCTGGACAGAATAGGAAAGTAGCTACTTTGGTGTTGCGGTTAGAACAGCAGTGAAAGAAACACAGGCCTTAAATGAGGGGAAATGTTTTCGCTTGTTCCGTGAAATGGCCAAAAGGTATTTATGTAAAACTGCTTTAACCTCGTGCGTGTGAATGCTTTTGAAATTCAGTACTGAAAACCTTTCCTGCAACATTGCGTTTCTTTGTTGGTTTTCTCTTTATGGATAAGAAGTTTAGAAGTTTCTCTCAGTTCTATCTTCTGTTAAGTGATATTCTCTCTCTCTCTCTCAAGATATATATTTATATATATATATATATATATATATATATATATATATATATATATATATATATATATATATATATATATATATATATTGCTCTGGTGGTGCAGTGGTAAAGTTCTCGTCTACCAGTCGAGAGGACTGGTATTCAAATCATGCCGCTAACTGGTGGCTTGGAGATGGCACCATTGCATAAACACGGTGGCCCACCAGCCTAGCGGTCTGCAAACTCAAGAGGGTTAGTCAGAATATACTGTAGGTACCAGCCCTCGGGCTGGGGCCTTAAACAGTGGGCCTAGCGACACACTGGCCACGCGTCTTAGACATCAGGACATCTCCCCCACTGGCTGTCGGCCTAAGAGCACAGCGCAGGGCCCTATGAGCCTTGAGAGGCCCAGGAAGACTTTAACCTTATATATACATATATATATATATATATATATATATATATATATATATATATATATATATATATGTGTGTGTGTGTGTGTGTGTGTGTGTGTGTGTGTGTGTGTGTGTGCGTGTGTGTGTGTGAGTGTGTATATGTTACAGGCAGATAGCGAAATGCACGTGTATTATGCACATTTGATCGCCCCAGTTGCTAGTACTAAATACGGCGAAACAGTGACTCACATACACTGCTTCGCCGTGTTTAGTACTAGCCCCTAGGGGATTCAAATGTATGTTGCCGTGTTTAGTACGCCTGCAACATATATGCGGTATATACTGTATATTTGTGTTTGACTGCCTTCCAGCATGGAGGTTAATAACAGTCATTCACAAATGAACTTCTAAGTCATGAGATGCGAGTTTTATACAACCAATACTTTAGAAAGGAATATTTCTATTAGAGCTTATGTAACTGGAAACTATTGAATTTTTGAAGTATTAAAGAATTGTAACAAATGAATCTATAGGTTAGTTAATAAAAGAGAGAATAAATATACAGTAGTGAAACTATAAAAAATAACGCTGGTTTCACAAACACTGATGTACACTATTGCACTATTTTCGTTCAACGACGACAGGACCTGATTCCGCAAACGACCATTTAGTGACTCAAAAAAGTCTTCCTTGACCTTTATCCTGAGCTGAATTATCTGTCTTTTTAGGACTTGCGTTTCTTAAAGGTATATGCGTTATTATTTCACGTGTATTATCATTCCATTTTAATGCCATAGTACTAATCATTACAATATTCTGGAATAATGGAAAACTTGTTTTTTTGAGAGAGAGAGAGAGAGAGAGAGAGAGAGAGAGAGAGAGAGAGAGAGAGAAAGAGAGAGAGAGAGACAGAGAGAGAGAGAGAGAGAGAGAGAGAGAGAGAGTTCAAAAATATGGAAAGCTCCAAAACAGGCCAACTCTATAACATCTGCACTTAAGCGAAAAACAACAGAAAGACGCTTAAGCGAGCAGCAGGAATTGCATTTAATGTCAACAGAGTAATTGCTGTCTGAAAAGGTCCCGGTTTCATCCAGTGATGAAAGACCGTTATGAATCAATGATCTAAGTGACAGCCGAAAGCAGCAGCACTGATTCTGTTTGATTAGTCATGCTGATAAGAGCCAGGAACACCATTGATGATGACGCGGCAAAATTGATGGATCTGCGTCCCAATTAGTATTGGGCAAACGAAGCTATGAGCCAATTATGCAAGGTCCAGTGCGCTTAATCTGAGCTGGCAAATTTGCTGTGATCCGGCATAATTGGCAAGTCACCTAAATGATATAACCTGTGATATTACTCATTGCATTTATCGTCATTTACCCGCAGTTTTATCTGTCGACAGTAATGTCGGAGCTGAAATGAAATTCAAACGCTTAGTTGGACAAAAACGTCAAATTCGAAAGCGATAAATAGATAAGCATCGTAAACTCTTTTAACAACATACGAAAAATAGTTGGATTCTGATAAAGGAGTCTTTGGCATCGTTACTAATATCCTCACGCATATATATATATATATATATATATATATATATATATATATATATATATATATATATATATATATATATATATATATATATATATATATATATATATATATATATATATATATACTACCAGGCCTGCACATAGTTCTTCACTGGTGACCAAAGTCAATCCCGACTTTATATATATATATATATATATATATATATATATATATATATATATATATATATATATATATATGTGTGTGTGTGTGTGTGTGTGTGTGTGTGCTTATATGCATTAATACCTGACTAATTATACACATTATCTTTGATTTCTTTTTCACCTATTTTGACTTCGAGGCGGGCTGCACAAATATTTTACATTTTTTTTTTTTACCTACAAGAAACTCTTCTTTATTCATCAAATACCTCTGTGCCCTCTAATGCCCTAAACAATTAGCAGTTAAGATTGTTCTCTCTTTTCATGTCTCTCATAAAAGCTCTCCCAATGCAACTGACGTCACCGTTAGTTATTCCCATATGGAGACGCTGTTAGAGAGATCCAGACCAAATCCCACTGGAATCTGGCTCCTCTTGCAGAGGCAATTTGCCCCGGAGGGCGAGAGGGCCTTTCATGTGAAGGTCCTGTGAGTATTCGTCAGGCTGCGCCCAAATTATTCCAGTTTGTGGGTTCTGTTCCGAAAGTGAGTTTGTCATTCTCTACTATAGAGTATTTCATTATGTGATCTAATATGACTCTATGTTGAGGGAAAGGCAAAACCCGTTGTTGGTGCTTGTACACTTATTCACAGATGTTGGAAAGTGAATGTGAATGACATTTGTATTTACAGTTTTTTTTAATCAATGCATCAGCGTTTGGTACGTAATCAGTTTAGGCTTCTGGCGATGACAAGAAAGAAATTTAATTTCAAAAATTCCAATGATGCTATTCAAATTCTTCATTAGTTCATGGTAGCCTGACATTGTGGAAAAGTAAAACAAGTAAATGAAGAAATCTACATTGAAACAAAGTATGCTCTTATTCATCTTGGGGTCTCTGAAGACTGCCAACTTATCATTATCTTTTGCCTTGCATGTTCAGTGGCATCTTATTTGAGATGACGGTGGATTTACAGTAGGCAAACAGAGTATTCTTGTATAGTTGCTGCAGCATATGTGCACGATATAAATGATTCAGTAACTTTCAATATCTCCTGGCAGATTTTGCCCTTCTGAAATCATATGAGTTCGAATAACAAGCCAGGAAACCACTTACTTTATCATAGCTTTATCTGATTCACAAGCCTTTTATCTTGGTCGGATCACAAAGGGAACAAAACAGCATTCAGAGATGAAACTACAAATATAAAAGACATTAAAAGAGCTCCCATTGGTACCGTCAATATTGGTGATACTAGAAAGACCCAGTTTCAGTGCCATTTCTTGTTATTTGATTAAAACTGGAAGGATTCATTTGCTGGGGAAATCAATAACGGGTAAGATGGAAAACCCATTTTCCTTACCACCTTCGTGTATTTGAATGAGTGAAGGGAATGCTGACATTCTTATAAACAGGCTGTTAAGGTTTTGTGAAGAATTATAAAGTGACTTGAGTAAATTCACATTAAAATATTTTTTTTAATAATTCTGTCTGCCTCTGCGTGTATTCAACATCCTTATTCCTTTCTATCAACATTACAGAACAGATCCTGACCGGATCCCACTGAAATCCGGCGCTAAGTGCGTCATGCAGCCTCGATGTATAAACACGTGCTTCTTGCTATTGGTCTGGGTGCGTCGGAGGAACTTCACTCTCTGAGTGCTGCTCAATAAGTGAATTATTTTGTCCTTCCGCTTCATCTGTTTATTGGTCTGCTCTATTTTAAGACTCTTTTAAGGGGGAGACAACAGCCGTTGTTACTTGTAAAAGAATCATGTCCCATACAATGTTCAAATGTTTTCGTGCAGCTTAAGCTAGTACACTAATTCATATATGACGGAATATCATTGCTGATGAAATTAAACTATACTCTTCCTCATCAATGCTTTCCTTAATAATAATAAAGTTCCCTTACTGCTATTCAATTATTCATAATGGTAAAGTCAATATCAGGTGAACTGGAACGCCTCTTGCAGTTTCATGCTATCTGAATGTCAGTGAATGTTATAATATCACTATTACAGAAAATCTGTGTCAGTAATTATGAAGAATGACCTAATTTTAGGTTTGCCTGCCTCTTTGTTTTTCTAATTGCACCTCTGACGAAGTTTTGTCGTCTTTGTGACCGTCTGTTGATCTGTTTGATGTCTTTCTGGTTTCATATTTTATTCCCTATCGAAGATTGTCTATGGATCTGTCAACACTTGGAGATGTTCTGTGGAGATCTGACAGAGGTGGAGGAAGGAGTGAAAAGCAAAAAGCTTCGCCATGAAGCAGTTTACAACGAAGAAACTGCGTTTATGATATCCTTCGGCCTAAAAGGCAATATGGGCGGTGGCAGTACTCTTTGCCCTTTGTCGTGGACCGGTGTCACATTTCCTTCTCAAGCAGTCTTCCCTGCACAAGAAATAAGTAATTTCTTTCTTTTGCTTCCCAACTCCTGCACTCTGCAGTGCCCTTAATATTCTCAACTGCCAACTGTTTGTGTGACGGAGCAACGTCATTCTAATATTCAAAGAAGGTCACTTTTTAAAAGTTTCAGAATATCTGTTTCCTTATTTATCCTCAAGTAGTTCTTGTTTACATGAGCCACCATCACAGTCTAACAGTGTGTTTGACTCTTTGTACGAAATATCCTGATACCGGAGACCAGTGGTCCAATGATTCAAGCCTGCTTCTTTCCCACTGACTACTTTTGGGGGAACTTTTATAGACATCCAACGAGAAATCATTTTAATTTCTTTTTCATTAGAAATTTAATTTCTATTTCATGGATCTGTTCAGAGAATTCAAATTACAAACGAAACTTGATAACGATACTTAGTAGATTGATTTACAGGCAATGCAATCTAAGAAAGCTCGATAGATAGGTAGATAGAATAATCTAGGATAGGTAGTTAGGTTGATAGATAGATGGGATAATCTAGGAAAGGTCTAGATAATTAGTGGTAATTCATCCAGGCATTTTGGCACTTCCTGATGTCGGTTTGCTAAATAGACAGGAAATCCATAATCGGAAAAAATCGGCAGAATATTCTAAACCTTTCTGATATAAAAACACAACACACACACAGATTGATATACATAGCCTCTTGCTGACTTGTGCATCATCTGAACCAGCCCTTCGCTCCCTCCGTCCCCGACAAATATAACGAACTATCTTATCACAAACGTAAAATATCAAGTATTCGTTTTCCCAAGTTTAATTTGTATTTGTTTCTCCTTTGTTAGGAGGAAAGGAGTTAGGGAAATCCCCTAAATTTTGCTGCCATGTGAAGGGCCATCAAAGCGGACGAATACATATTTGCCAATTCATGCCTTTATGGGAGAAATCGTATGTTACTCGTCTATCCTATGCTATCTTTTTTATTCCCAGCGTCCAGAGGCCTTCTAAGGACAATGCTTTGCTTTTCATCGAGCTCAGTTGTTCATTATTCGATACACATTTTTTTTAATAACGAAAAATACACGGTGAAGCCGAAAACAAATTAAACTGATTCTGCCAGCAAAGAAGACAAAATTCTCGAGATCTGTAAATATAAAAAAGTGAAGTTCGTCAGTCGAAAATTAGAAAGTCGTTAACTACTTTATGAAACATTTTCCAATAAAAATAAAACTAATATTAAATACAGTTTTCTGAAATATGTTTTAAGCTACAAGACCCCAATAAAACAATCGAGGTATACTTGTATGATGCTTGTTTCACCCTGATGTTCAAAACAGCGAGGAACCGTAGGAAACAATGCTTCCTAAACCAAGGTCTGAGAAGCCCTAAACCTTCCGGGAACCACGACCTTCATCCTCCAGGGCAACGAAGGTCTTCCCCACGAGAGACGTTACTCTCAGAAGCGTCGGGGCTGCTCCTTTTCCTCCGAGAACCAGGATGTCTCTAGTATCCTTTGCCCCGCTCTCGGCTCAGTTGGAATGAGTGATGTAATACTGCTATCCTAATTTCTTTTCCCATTTATGAAGAGACTTTTAGGAGAGGGGCAGAAGAGGTGTTATCTTTCTGCGTGATGGTAAGCAATGGATTTTTAACAACATTATCGCTAAATTGAAATATAACCAGTGAAAAAGAAGAACCAAATGTTAATTTTTCAAGACAAGGTTCCATGGATTGAATGAGACGAGCATTCCCAAAGCGATTCTCGCCAAACAGCAGCGTAAATTTAATGGAAGCAAAAACGTTTAACTGCAAACGCGGTTCATTTGATTCTCGGCTAAAACGAACGATGCTGGAATGGATGCCGTCTTGCCTCCTTCTGTTATCAATGGGAAGGCGATCAGACCATCCATCCAACTACACTAAACTTTCCACGGATGACCTGATTGACTGATTGGTTTATGGCTACTAAAGCTGGCGACAAACACTAGGTTATGGACGTCGTAATGAAATTAAATGGGAGACTAGAAAGATAAATAAATACCTTAATTTAAAAGGCGTTTCATATAAGAAATATCTGTCTATCTATCTATCTATTTATCTATCTATCTATCTATATATATATCTATATATATATATATATATATATATATATATATATATATATATATATATATATATATATATATATATATATATATATATATATATATATAATCATATCTGTAAATGCATATATGCTGTACATATATACACTCTTACTGTTTATGTATAACAGATGAGCTAAAGCGGCATGTTTACGCAACTCACGTTCACACTAAAAGATATTTAGATAAAACCAACAGAAACTTACACGTTATGATTATACTGTCAAATAATATTTTTGTTTACTTTCTCTGTTTGATTATTTCGGGAAAATTAATTAGAGTAAAAATGCTTCCGACCTCATGAAGAGATTTTCTCATCCGTAATATCAACAGTTTATAGTTGCTGTTTTTAGCCACAATTACGAAAATGTAAAGAGCGAACATCCGGCCTCCCAAAGGGAGCAGAAGAAAGCACTCAAGGACGCAGAAAGGAGACGGCTTTAATAAGAGATAAATAAAGAGATAAGAAAAGCAGTAAGTAAGCTAATTAGGGAGCAGCAATATCCATCAGGATATTCTCAAAGACGAGAGGGTAGGAAGGCAAATGAGAGAGAGAGAGAGAGAGAGAGAGAGAGAGAGAGAGAGAGAGAGAGAGAGAGAGAGAGAATCCTGCTGCGTCCCTGTTTGGAGTTCTGCTCTCATACTTGGGCAATTAGTTTTCTTTTGCCGACGGCCACCCCCCTCCCCCCCTCGAATAGATTGAATTATAACCATGTCGTTTGTTCGGTGACCCTGTTCTCACAAAATTTCTTATGCTTCCTCTACCCCTTAAAATGGCGTATCTCTCTCGCTCTCTCTCTCTCTCTCTCTCTCTCTCTCTCTCTTTTCGACTCGCTTGCCGTTCCGTTGAATCTGAGAGGAGAATTTTTTCTCTTCTCAGAACGATTCAGAACACTGTAAGGCCACCTCTTGGAACGCTGAACATATGGAGATCTATACTCACATGATTACACTTACGATATACAAATACACTTTCGATGCACTATCAAGCTTTGGAATTCTCCTGCTTGCTTCTGGTTAACTAATATTTCCTCTTTAGAGAGGATGAAGATCTACTGCTTAGTACTAGATCTCAACCTTTTCCATTTTTTCTCTTTTTGTTACTTATTTTTTTTATAGTGAGCACTAGATACGGCCATTTAGGTTACCTCTCCCAATAACTGGTGCATGAAAAGAAAAGAAGACATTTCTAAAGCGAAGTATAGAACGTGAGGGAAAACATCTGTTTAGCAGCTGGCAGGGGTCATTTGTCTTGTTCTGATTAACTAAACAATCTGACGGGAATATCAGTTGTACAGTCTTCGGAATATCGATGGTAAAACCTTTTATGCGAAGCAAAATGCAGTATCAGTTATAACTGACTAAGTAAGGCATTGTTGAACGAGAATCAGCATTGGAAATAGCGCTCGTTATAAGACCATTGTCAGCAAATGGAGTATATATCAATTACCAATTGAAACTATAATATTGACTAACTAAAGTCTACGTAAAATATATATTGTAAAAACTAAGGGAAAAAGAGACAAGATAAAAAAAATGGAAAAAACGAGGACGTCAAAAACGGGACGTAGTTAGAGGAAGGAGGATGAGTTTGTCGAGAGGATTTGTGGAGGCTGATCCCTCTGGCAAACGGAATGTTTGCGAAATTCGCTAAGCTGCTTTCTGCTCACGTTGAAAGAGTCGTCACGGGGATTTGATAAGAGAAGTTCTAATGGTTTATCAAGACAAACTTCTTTTTTCACTAATAATAATAATAATAATAATAATAATAATAATAATAATAATAATAATAATAATAATAATAATAATAATTTCAACATAAGCAACATCCCTGAAAGGTGGTGGCTCCAGAGATAAACACAAAACCTGGCCCTGTTATTTTCAGCCTTCAGTACCCTAAAGAATGATGAACTTCACAAGCAGAAATATTCCAAAACCGCAGCCTCTTCAGATAACTGGGCAAAAGACTCTTCAGCAACCCATCGAAACCCCTTTTCAAACCCAGTTCTTTCCTTCTCAGACTTTCTTGCGAAATCAGAGAAACAGATTTAAAGATTAGCGAGGCTCTTGATCCCAGAATACACCTTACCTTGGTTAAATCAATTCTAGTCCTCTAAAAATGAGATCCACTGAATTGGAATTCCTGATTTAGCCTTCCTGATCTTAGAAAGCACTCCCACGTGCATTGTGGGAAGGAGAGAGACGACGATATACGTATGACCTTGAACAGGTCGGTCACTTGAAGCAGGTAGGCTCTCTCTTGCAGTCCCCCTTTATGCTGGCTTGGGTGTGTCTGAGGATAAGGTCTCGCCAGTCCTTTGACCTTTGGGGATGGTATTGAGAAGGATAAGAGTAGGATGTCATTAGGATTCTCTAATAACATCTGCTAGGGAGATAGACCCATGGTTCTTTCTCGTCTTCTGGTCTCATCTCTTGGAGCACATTTCAAGATGCACTCCACCTCTTTGCCTTTTTTAAAAGGAAAGCTTAAAAGGCGAACTCAATGGACCGGAATCCATAAGAATATATATATATATATATATATATATATATATATATATATATATATATATATATATATATATATGTGTGTGTGTGTGTGTGTGTGTGTGTGTGTGTGTGTTTGTGTGAGTGTGTGTGCGTGTGCGTCTGAGGCTTCACAAACGGCAAGTGTTTCTCCCCTTAAGAGAGCATCTTGTAGAAAAGTTATGAAATGCCATACCTCCGTTATTTTTTACCATGATCCTTAGGAACTATAGATTATGTTGTTGAGTAAAAAATTTATGAAGTATGCAAAAAAAATATTATTTATAGTGGATCAGTTTTCACAAAATTTTACGAATTATGGGCTTTTTATCTGACCAGTGAAAACCACTTTTACGATAGGAAATGTCCTTAAATACGTGGGATGAAATAAATTACTAGATGACTGATGCAAAACCGCTTGGAAACACTTATGAAATTGAAAATGAACACTCAAATGGGCCTTCAAGACACAACATTTGCAGTGAAGTTTTCTCTCTGAGAATAAAGACTGGTGGAAATAAACGACTCACATTGAAGGAAAAGATTATTTTCTTCTCTTCATAAATGTTCATTTAATGGAGAGATTTTCAGTTAGTGAATAAATAAAAAACTTGAATCCAACAAATATTTTCATACTAATAATAACAATGATTCTAGTGATAATAAAACTGTTACTAAAAATACCAGTGGAAAGAAACCAGGCAGCATCGATTCAAAAACTATGAACAACACTACAACAAGAACATCCAAGGTTTTGAGAGAGGCTGAAGTAGAGGAGTAACACGACGCAAGTAAAGGAAGCAGAAAAACCTAACAATAAACGACACAGTAACAGTAAAGGAATAATAAAGCATTAACACTCACCAAACCGAAGCGGTCGCCAGCTTCTGAAAATCAACAAAAAGTTCATTATTATTATTATCATCTGGAGTGTAATAAACTTGTCATATTGTTGTTACTGTTGTAGGTAATTGTACTCGCATTGTAAATGAGGTATTGAACTGGCCCTGTTTTTGTGGAGGTTAGATATTTATAGACCATTAAGAAAAATATGCTGTTGTATATTTTATATAGCCTGCAAAAATATGATAAATCACGTGTTAAGAGGTTATTTTGCAAGACACACGGAGATACCGGGAGACGGGACTAGGAATTAGAAAGTCCAGAAGCGTCACATTGTGATGTTTTAAATTCAGTACATTTCTATTATAGAATGAAGTTATTTACGACCTGTGCATAAACAACGGAGAATTTTATGATATAAAGACAAAATCTTTTAAGGAACAATTTAGATTTATCACAAAACAAATTCTAAGAAAAAAAAAAGTAGTTGCCTCCAGTGAATAAAAGCATATACCTGCAATAATATGAGGGAAGTGTATTTGATCCCAAAAAATGAAGAAAAACCTATATAACAGAGTATGAAGGGAAAAAATACTGCCGTCATTTTATGCAGAAAACAAATTGCTCGCATATATCCCCTGCCATGTGGTAACTGAGGCATCGTGTTTACCAAATGACAACGAATCGTTATGCTCCAAAATCCGAACACAGCAATTATTCGTAACGGTTTCCATTTATTCAGCTTTTGCACCAAAACTGCATCTGTAGATTCACGCAGCAACATTTCATAATGGTAACGATTCGAGCATCACCCAGAGCAAGTGTGTAAGCGGTAAATGGAATAATGATAATAAAAAAGTACGACTGTATACTTTCATTTGTTCGGCTTCTCCCTGAGGCCACAAAGTACTACTATTCTTTTTTATGATAATGGAATGACTAACTTATTTTGTAAACTGTGAAAACGAAAGAACAAAACAACATGAAAAGAGAAAACAGTTTTATTCAAAACCAGTATTGTGCTTCGGCACTGGAAGCAGGCATCGGCTTCATCCACTGTTTTCCTACCTCCGACAGACATTATTTGATCATTATCCGTCTGTCTTTGTGTCTCTCTGTCTGTATGTCCATTCGTTTATTTGCCTGGTTTTATTTCCCCTTCTAAAGAGGCTTAGCGTTTGCGTTCATTTGTCTGGCTATACGCCTGTCTTTTTGATGACATTTAATCAAACATGAACTGGGTGACCCACCTGAGATGATTAGGTACTGGGAGAGGTAGGTTGAAGGTCACAAGTCAAAGGTTAAGGTCAAAGTCTGTTGGCTGAACAGAATTTTTATATTTCTAGAATTTGTGCTGAACACTGTAACAGTAACTAGAGAATGTGGCTCTATATAATAAACATAGAATTTGAAACTTGCAACATTTCGTCAAGGAAGGAGCTTTTGTTGCTAAGTATAAAGCATCACCTTTTCGATAATATATTCTGATTTGTAGAAGAAGAGAGGTCAGAAACATTAAGTCTCTCTAAACACAGATACACACGGAACCTGCACATTGTTCAATAGTTTGGTTGCTTTGTCTTCCAAACTGTTTGAAAATCCTGTTTTAGATCAATCGTCTCCTTTTCCGTCCACGAGTGGTACAGCTCTCCCTTTCAGGCCAAGTTCTGTTTTTTTTTTTTTTTTTTTTTTTTTTGAAGCGTTATATCATCCACACTTCATGTCACTTCAAAGAGAAATTAGAGACTACTAATGTGTCATCCGCACTCAGTAATGTTACTTAAAGACATTTGATTCAAATTCTAACAGAAAGAGTATATCTATCAGATAGAACACCGATGTAAACTTGGACTTCCCAAATTGACTGTTAAGAGCTGTTTTAGGTGTTGCTGATGAAACCTCTTGTTAGGAGCCGAAGGGACTTTATATTCGGTTTTGAGAAAAAATATATTATTCTTCACAAGTATGATTAAGTCATCCTCACCTTTGTGGTCACACTGCATCAAAATAATGGACATCTAAATATGGACCTGTTTAATCGGAGAGTCCTGGAACAGCAATTTGTAAAATATGGTTCCAGAACTATTTTTCTTTTACTTGATTATTCTCTCTCCCAAGCCATGTCCGAATTATGGATATCTTTACTTCTATGTTTAAATATAAACATTAAGACTTAATAGAGAATGTAAAGTGCGTGCTTCTTCACGCCCATCTAATAACCAATCACGCAATTTGGTGTCCATTTCAAGTACGGATTCGAAAGTTAAGGAATATGAGACAACACATACAGAACGCCTCCCTGGAGTTATTCTGTCTATGAATAAACTGTACGTTGGTACAAGCATGAAACGCTTCGTGTTGAGGAGAGAGAGAGAGAGAGAGAGAGAGAGAGAGAGAGAGAGAGAGAGAGAGAGAGAGAGAACGATGTAACAGGCATTGGAGATGTTGCTTACTGCGAACGTCGAGCTCGTTTGGTAGCCTTTATTACTCTTGTCCCTTCTGTTATCAGAAAGGTATTTTTGTATCGGAGCTGACTTTTCTCCTATACCTAACTGTGAACAGTACAAATAAAATTCAACCTTTTGCAGCTGTGATTTTGTTTCGACACATTTGTGTAAACTATGTTTCTTTTTTATATAAGTTTTTGTAGGAAGTCTTTTCCTATTTCCAGAGGCCTAAAAAGTCAGTCAGTCAATATCATTGCCTCCTGATCAGTTTTATTGGCTTCTCTGAACTGCGTGCAATTACTATTCATGGCCTTTCCAAATTATTCAAATTTGAATGTTTTATTAATACCCTTCTATATTATTTTTGTCTTTAACCACTGCAAGCAACACGTTGCTACTGCGAATACTGTGTTTAGTCTGAGCAGAATTGTGAACACTTAAGACAAAACGTTTTTAGGGAACATGAACCTTATTCATTGGGATCCTTTTCTGAACCTGACGTAAAATTGTTTGTGATGCAACATACATTTATTGTATTTTATTCAACAACGCTACTACAATTTGTTGATGGTTTTTAACATCGCCTATTCTGTATACGAAAGTTATATCAATAATGTTCAAAAGAATGACCTTTTCATGAGATCTCATCGCCATCTTTAATTTTATGTCTTTTTGTAATTATGTCCTTCGTATTAAGAATTTATAAGAGCATTTGTTTTTACTCTCATTTTAATACTACTTCTGATGTAGTTCAATTTGCCCATCGTTAAAGTGGATGTTATTTTACCATATCAGTATCATTCTTATCCTATTCCAAATGTACGTTGGTAACGAATCAGAAATGTATTTAATTATATAGTTTATATGCTGGATCGAATATCTGAAAATACATTACCTTCTTTAAATTAGATTGATAATCCTAGTTTTTTAATTATCCTTGACGCGAAGGTTGAGGAATAGTTTTGAGTTTCTTTTTGCGTCAGATGTTGAGAGCATTATTGATGTAAATTGCTTTTTCAGTTCATTTTGATTAATTTTCAGTATCTGCCCCAGGTAATACCTGATCAAACTTAGGCATCCCACGAGTCAAGGTTTGGTCTTTATCATCCTGCCGGTATTCCTTTGGGGAAAATTGCTTCTACACGAAGTATTTTTTTTAGGTTTCCAGGAACATGTGGTTTTCTTTAATCGTCACTATCGATTCTTAATAGCGTTTTTATGTCATCATGTTTTAGTATAAGACCAAAAAAAAATGGTTCATGATTTATATACAACTCACCCTTCTGTTGGTGTTGTCCTGTCTTTACCCAGCAATTGTTTACTCAGTCTGGTCTAATGGCTGATTTTTTCCTTAAGAATTCCTTCGTTTTGTTTTATTCCTTGACAAGGATGACAGGCCATTGTGGAGTCATGTATTCTGAAACATTTCTCTGAGCCCAGGGAGCGTGGCGCCTGTATTTCTGGAAAATGTAAACAGGTAAACAGAAAAGGTAAAAATCCCTGGAGGTCTTGAAGAGGAACTCCTTGTCTTGAGGAGAACCAGAGGAGATGCAGCAAGCCACTCAGAGAAGAAGGGGATTTGCCCCCAGAGCAAGTTATCCCTGATGGCATATCACACTAGAAAAGGAACTTCAAAGGATCTAACCTAAAGGCTTCCCGCTTGGATTACGGATCCATACCATAAGGTTTCGAGTCAAATGGAGAGTATGAATATTCCTCGCAGAGCAGGGAGGGAACTGAGAGTTTTTTCTCTTTATGAAATTAAATATTATTCTGAATAGAAGACATGTTTTTAAGTGGAGAGAACGAACGCAGGCTCATTCTATGATTTCCATTGTATTAATTTAGAATGTTTTAATTAACAGACTGATTTCTGTAAACTGGCAAATGTTCTGCGCTTCACATAATTTCTAGAAATCACGGACTTTATCTCTCTCTATGAACATTTTGAAGCTACCTTTTGTACGGTACCATATGAGAGAGAGAGGGAGAGGTTTGATCGAGCATCTCAAATCATGGGTAGCGTTGAAGAGCCGAGCGATATTCCTGGATCTTAATCTGTTTTATTTAGTTAATGCTGCCATCGATTAGGAGCATTTTTGGTGCATTGAAGCTCCCAGTTATTAGCAGTGGGGAAAGCTTTCTCGAACGTTCATACGCATCACCATTTATTAATGCATTCAGTGGAAAGTCACGTCACAGCTGTAGATCTTTTCAGGTTGGGAACATCATAAGTAAATTACCTGTTGCGTCAAAGGTAGATGTGCCGATTTGAAAACATTCACAGTCACCAGCTGCTTTCTACACTCCGGCAGTGTCACATCAGTAGTTCATCAACCCCGTCACTTACACTGGGTCTCTCATTCGCCTTCTACACATTTCATTACGCCTCTAAAATATTTTAATGGGTCTCCCTCTTTAAAAATTCTACTCCCTTCCTTTCCTTCACTATCTGGTATAATAACTACTTCCTGTCTTCCAATTCTAGTTAACCAAAGCTTCGTAGCATTTAAAACAAACACACTTATAATAACATATCTTTTCTCTTGTATAAAAACAATGTTCATTTTATCCGGAGAATCAACTTTCCCTTATTTCCTGTGTCTTATAAACAAACTGGAGACACGAACATACCAAAATTAATGTTAATTTAAGAAAATGGTATAAAATGAGAAGCTCTGTTTCGGTAAGAGCATTCTCGTACGGAATAAAGTGGATGAAAATCTGAAGGAGAGTAAATTTGGGTTCTAAAAAACACGCGAACGTCTATTTAATGCGCCAAGTTTCCACAACTTAATCCACCGAAGAAGACGTGAGAAAGAGAGAGAGATCCAGAACTTGCGTCGTGTTGGTGGAAGATAAACCTCATTTCAAGAAAAGTTTGGTCAATTGGAAAAGTTTACCAGTTGGACTTTTGTATGCATGAATAAACCTCCTCATAGCTTGAAAATTCATAGTGTAAATGATTAATAGGATCCAGGGGAAGACCAAGGAAAATAATCGCGAATTTAACATATACAGTAAATCCTGTCACCTTCTATATCTTAGTCGCTCATGATTTGATCAACAAAGTTCAAACAAAGTGAGTTTTACCATATTAAATCTGTCTTTAATAAGAGTTTAGTTTTGCCCCTAATGTACATATTTTGTTTCGATGAAAGTACCAAGAATATACCCATACAGCCTCATATGACACCTGCAAAGCTATATAGTAAACATAGGAGACATTGGGAGTATGTCCCCTTAGCCAATTACGAAGAAGTGCAGAGAAAACGGAGGGAAGAAATGAAAAGAAAAGAAAAAAGTGGGCGACCATCAAGTAATGCTAAGTGCTGTCAGTGCATATGCCCCTCGACCATCCAAACATAGGCCGGGGCTAGAAACCTTATCCAAAAATGACTGATGAAAATGGATTGCGTCATCTGGAAATACCTCCTCAACGGGGGAAAAAACACACACACACACGCACACACACACACACACACACACACACACATATATATATATATATATATATATATATATATATATATATATATATAAATATATATATATATATATATATATATATATATATATATATATATATATATATATATATATATATATATATATATATATATATATATATATATATATATATAATAAGTCCTCACGTGAAAATGAAAGGAATTGGTACCAAGACTTTCAACTTTTATTCCAAAGTCATCTTCAGGGTACCCTGAAGATGACTTTGGAATAAAAGTAGAAGGTCTTGGTACCAATTCCTTTCATTTTCACGTGAGGACTTATTATATACTTCATCCACGGGACCATTGTGGAAATTACAAGACATATATATATATATATATATATTTATATATATATATATATATATATATATATATATATATATATATATATATATATATATATATATAAATATATATATATATATATATATATATATATATATATATATATATATATGTGTGTGTGTGTGTGTGTGTGTGTGTGTGTGTGTATGTATGTATATATATCACAAAATCCACATAAGAAGGTGAGTGAAAACCAGGACTTTGAACGAGTACTTGAAAATGTAGAACAAACTACGAAAGTACTTGTTCAAAGTCCTGGTTTTCACTCACCTTCTTATGTGGATTTTGTGATAATCTCACGCATGAGTTCCTTCATGCTGTATTGGATATATATATATATATATATATATATTATATATATATATATATATATATATATATATATATATATATATATATATATATATATATATATATATATACATATTTATTTATTTATATGTGTAAGCTTTCGTGTGTATACTGAACGCCGACTCGCAGATGTATCAGAAATACGCATGACAGTTGACCTTGAGGAAGGAGTAGGGATTTTAGGATTAACCCTAAGCACTGAAACACAGGGGTAGTTCACCTTGAAATCAAAGACATTTTTTCATTAAAATTTTCTATTTTGTTTCTGCACGTGCATATCCAGAAAAAATATTTTTCAAAAAATATAATTTCCACAGGAGATATATATTTTTTCCTAGCATGACTCTACGAAGATTTAACTAATTAAAATTTATGAAAATAACCTTTAAGAAATGCAAATTCCCACGTTTCCTTATAACTTTGTAATTATGATAGTTTTTGGAGCAAACAAATCGTTAGCATTATTGAATTTCCTCGAAGTGGGGTGCAGGAAGTTCCAGTTTCAATATTGCATAATTAGAGGTAGTTAGTTACAGAGTATAAAGTTTGTAGCAAATTACGGACGGTTGATGAGTTTTTTACCTGAGAGAGAGAGAGATCTTATTCAATAACTGATGTATGAATATAAAATAATGCTTTCTTAAATCTACTGTAAAATTCATCATCATTTCTGAAAACACATAAAACATGACGATTATTTATTCTTTTCATTATTTTTATTTTTTGAGCAAATGAAACTTTTTTTCAGCAAAAAAACAAGAACGGTGCATTTTCTTTGATATCACTTCACTGGATATACCATGGCTATGCTTACTTTAGGGTAATTTTTTTATAGTGGTTTCTATAGTAATCCATTACAATCTAATCCTCGGAATAAATAAATGCCTCTTTTTATCATCTCTTATTTTCTTCAACAGCCTTCAGAAGTTGCCTTGTGTGCAGCGCATTTGCTGTGCTTTTCCAGTATATTGATATATTCAAGTTTTATTTGGTCATTGTATCAGTACCTTTGACGCGTTACGGCAGTCCACTGGTCCTCATTTTTCCTTTTCCTCCACATGAGTGTAAATCCACCCAAATCCAGTCAGGCAGTGGGTAGCCTCTTGAATGGGTCAGTCTTCTCTTACATGTCTGATATCCCTCTAAACTGTAACTCGTCTATCTAACACCAACCACCAGCCTCCATATTTTTTCGTTGTTATTAAATTTCTTTTCCTTGGTAGTAGACACTCAAGTTAAGAATGACAGACAAATGAATGCTGATATTCTAAATATGGAAGGAATCCATTTGCTTAGCTATTACTGTTTCAATTGTTCTGATATATTTCTTCTGTGATGAATTTCCAGACATGAACTGACAGCGTGGTGGCGGAGATTGTTTTTAACATTAAAAATGAAGTTAGTTATTGTATTTTCTTAGACATGAAATTCTGATTTCCGAAGTTTATTAATCTAGATAAATTCTGACTTTTAAGATATTCACAGGGAAATTCTTGTTTTGATGCAAGTATAGTGGACCTGACTTATAATACGCATAATTGGGGTAAAATGAAACTTATAAGGAATTGATGCCTTTAAAAATAATTAAGACCAATAAACTAAGAAAGTATAAATGTGTTCTGTTAAAACTGACGTGCCCTGATAGCAGAAATTCATATATATCATGTAGTGCTTTATGCAAATGATATCTTCATCTAAGCTTCTTCAAAGGATTTTCCTCTCCAAATTGAACGACATCAGTCTGCGTGACATTTTAGATAAGTCAGTAGACTTTTATGAATAAAGTAAACAAAATACTGACAGAAAAAAAAAAGTATTATGTCACCCAACATCAACTGCATCAAATTTGTGGATTCTTATGTGTCTCATGAACAGTGTTCAGGAGCAATTATTATTTCATGAATACCATTAACTGAAAGCATAAGTTCGAGTGATAATCAGTCTCAATGACGTGATTATTAGAGTCAAAGGGAGTGCTGATGGGCACTGCATAAAATCATCGGTTATCCAGCACAAAAGTCTCGAGATTACAAAAGTATCGAAACGGCGAACAAGGATGCAAGGATCACTAATGTCAAGCCCCCCCCCCCCTCCCCCCCAACCCTTTTCTTTTCTCTCTCTCTTCAACACAGTTGTAGACATCAATCTCGCCTGTCGTGAACTATAACATGAAACTTACAGGGAGGAAAATTTTTCCAACAAATCTGATAAAAAGGAGATAGATGGTGGAGTTATTCTTTCCGTTACTGAGAATCTTCAAGAGACAGAAAGGAGAAGCAATGAAATGAAATAGAGATATTCTCCATTCACGATAGAATTCGGACTGTGGTTGGGAAGGCTCTAATTCAGCGCTATAATAACCACGGCTCTACCACAAAGGGATTCTACTCTAACTGTAAATGTTTCTCTTGGGATCAGATATTTTACCAAGAGTGAAATAGATTTATCGGAATGATATTGTTTTCATCTAAATTTATTAAGAGAGAGAGAGAGAGAGAGAGAGAGAGAGAGAGAGAGAGAGAGAGAGAGAGAGAGAGAGAGAGAGAGAGTGAACGAACAACTTTCCCCGAGGAGACAAGGAAAGGAGATAAAATGATTTTATCGAAAGCAAATCTTGCAGAGTCCAGTCATTCCAGCTCTTCCAGCAATCTAAAAGCCATTAGCTTCTCTGAATGTCCTTCCTTAATATTTTGATCTCAGAGTTTTCTTTGAATCTTCGTTTTCAGTTTTATCTACATATGTGGGAACACTTTATCTCTTATGGAATGTACTTACAGGGGCTTGCTGAGAATGTATACTGATATTTAGCTTTGAAATTAATGTATATATATATATATATATATATATATATATATATATATATATATATATATATATATATATATATATATATTATATATATATATATATATATATATATATATCTCAACTTGTGCGGGGTTGGATAAGTGTATGTCTTTTATAGAGTACTCCATTGATCTTCGAACTAAATTATAAACAAGATATATTATCAAAGAGTCACATGATTTTATTGACCGTACTATCTTAATATTAAAATTCCCAAAGGGAGCAGCCATCCTTTGACCGAACATTATAATAGAAAAACTAAATAAAATGCTCAAGATAACAAAAACTTACTTGGTCGTTCGCATAGGAAAGTACTTTCTATATCAGCTTAGTTTTTCCTAAGTACAATGTAAAGCCACAAAAAAAGCAACAAGGAAATATCTTCCTTTTGATACTGATAACAACAGATCAGATTCTCTTCCATTTATTCACCTTAGATCCTGGAGACCTAATCAGCTGATGATAATCATTTTCAAGAATGATTTCTGAAATGCTGTTTCCAGTCGATATTGCTTGTATTAAACAATGTACAATTTCAAGGAATTCACTTTCGTTTGTTTATAAGCACACAAGGGAGCCA
Source organism: Macrobrachium rosenbergii (assembly GCA_039081455.1). Taxonomy (NCBI): domain Eukaryota; kingdom Metazoa; phylum Arthropoda; class Malacostraca; order Decapoda; family Palaemonidae; genus Macrobrachium; species Macrobrachium rosenbergii. The sequence continues at coordinate 3,860,185 of JANJGK010000046.1, read as the reverse complement.
AATAATGATAGAAATTTATTTTCAGGGCATCTGCCACTTCAAAGAGACAGTCTATATCCAGTTTATGATTCGAAATTTTCAATTCTAATTGATTAGACATTTCTTCATTATATGGCTGCCAAACACAGCCTCTCACCAAAGTACATTTAAAGATTTTATCATAAAATAATATATTTCCAGTCTATACAATTCAACAATTTCCTATTGGCAACTGAATTAACAAAAATCTAACTAAAACTTATGTAATTCATTTCTGCAATTTACTCTGTGCAGCACTTTCGTTCAAACAAACCGACCTCAGACGGTTAGTTACTGATTGGGTAATGTGGAAGAAATACTGATGTCGCGAAGGAAAGTAATTACACTTTGTATTGCTGCAAAAAATGAAAACAAGTATTCACATGAAACTGAAATAAGCTACAGATCGAAACGAACAACTTACGTGTCTCCTTTTACATCATTCTGCCCAAAGTCATCGAAGGAAGGATCGATAACAATTCTGAAGATCCTGAGGCTCCCAACGCTGGCCGTGAGCCAAGTGCCTTTCTGTTTCCGAAGCCGAGGAGCCAGATGGATATTCTGCAAAAGGAATTTGAAACATTTTGTCGGTGCAGAGAAACAAAATGACTTCAATCAGGCTTCCGCCTTTCACTGTATCCTATTCTGGTAAAAAAAAAAAAAAAAAAAAGGTTCATGAGATACGACAATGAAAAAGTTTTTACTTCATGCTTAAGCCAAATTGTATATTTCCATTAGAATCATTTTAACCAAATTATATTTTTAGTAGGGCAGTATATACTTGTCAGTATATTAAAAATAAATTTCTCTTTGACAATTTATGTACTTTCATGTCTTGTTAAAAGAATATATTCTATATTAAAACAAACCCTTTTACATCTCTCTCTCTCTCTCTCTCTCTCTCTCTCTTTACTGGGTTCCTGAGGTAATGGGAATTCAACACGGATCTTGCCCACTGCTGGTTATCACAATACAGACAGAAAAGCCCACAGCCAAATAAAGAAAGATGAGGGAACAGTGTCCACTGGCATTCAGCCACAAAGGCTCACACCATAATTTCTGATCCATGTCTAAGTTACCAGCAAGGGTGAGCTAGGTTCTCATCTGTCACTTCTGTTGAAAGCAGAGAGTTTATATACTACCCAAACTCTGCATTTTTTTCAATCATGCATGAGACGATTATTAGCAATAAGTGGTGTTTTAAAACTAGATTTAGAAATCTTAATAAAAATATATGTACATAAATGATAACGATTTTACACATACACGCATAAATGATAAAGACTGTGATGCTTCTCAGCACTGTATAATAAAATGAACTATAATTCTGCGTAAAAAAAATCCTTTATATTGCTGCCAAGTAGGAAAAGGCAGTTCCTAATACCCAGATAAAAACGTATGTTGCTTAAAGTGGAGTCATAATCCCATCTAGATTCAGTGCAACCATGTCATTAGAGTGTCACCTGCCCCAAGTGATTGTCATGAATTACTGCATGACGAAAGTAACGCGGCGATATGGAGCTGT
>JANJGK010000046.1:3855260-3858542 GCA_039081455.1 Macrobrachium rosenbergii | reverse complement strand
CCGGTTTCTAGCTCAGGCCCGAAGGGAACAAGAAAGCTTGTTCTGTCTTTGACTTCTCGCATCACTCCATCAACGAAAGCGTAACACACCCCCGTTTCAGCCAGCTCATCGGAAACCGATACCAGCCTACTTATTCTAGCACCTCTCTGTTGATTCTACCATCAGCTTTGTTTAGGTTCATGTCTGCTACATACTGCTTTTCCACTCTACTTTTGGATCAAGTGTTTGTTATGTTAGAAGCTTTTAACATAAACACTTGGCCCAAAGATCTTCTTTATTTAGTACACTGTTTTTCTGCTATGAATCCTTCCTTCACCCGTTACTTTCTAATGAAAATCTACTATACTTGTTCTTGCTATACTAAGTAATGACATGGTCCTATAATTCTTACATTCTGCACTACGGTTTATTTTTTTCACTTACACAAAAAACAATCTTATCTCTCGCCCAACCCAACGGAACCTTTCCCTTATCCAGACATACCTTATACACCTTCGTCAACCACTATCACACATTTACTTCCATACTGCAACATCTCAACCGTCATTCCATCAACCCCAGGTGTCTGTTCATTTTCCAGCTTCTCTATGTCCCTCCCAACAGCCTCCTCTACAGTCTCTTCCACAACCATTCTCTAACTTACACTAACCGTTTCGCTCTCTTTTTCGTCATTCAGCGTTGTCCCATTTCTATCTTCAACGTTCTGATCCTCCTCTCCACCACAGCATAAGTTTGTGCTCCCATCTTCCTTACCTCTGTAATTTCACCCCTTAAAATACGTCATATTTTACATATGAGCTTGAAACAATTGGTCTCGAGTTAGAGGTTTTTATTTTTTTTTATTCGTTTTCAACAACCAAACTTCACTCCCAAATAATGGAGAGTTCACTCAGTGCTCTCCCCAGTCAGTACTCAATCAGCTAGTAAAATTCAGTCAAGGAGCATTGCATAACATGAACGACAGATTAATATATCAAACACTGGACGTCGTTCTACTCTGCCATTAATATAGCCTCTGCGTACCTCATCCCGTTCACAATATTTATCTTCCAACTATAATTCATCGCCAGTTTACTCATATGAATTGTTTACCTGCAAGCCAACCATTTTATTTATATGAATGTCATTCAACGTTTACGATGGATGGTTTCTTCAGTGACCTGCATAAACAAATAAGCTTTACCGAGGCTTGCCTAACAAAAATACTTCCACGAATCTGTATTTTCTAAAGAGAAATGGAAGAGAGCTCTCACCGCTGAAAGCTGAACTAATTGTCTGACGAAAGTTCCCCGCTGTTAAAAGATGAATTCGATATGTATTTGATTGCCATTCGGAAATTTCAACAAGGCTCTGCATAGGAAAGCACAAACTCCTGTTTCTCAGCACTGAACAACTTTTAAACACGTTCCCGCTTTCCCTTGCTAGAGAAAAATAAGTCACAAGTCTTTTAGGGTGTGTGGTGTCTTTAGGGACGAGATATGAATGTAAATGACTCTCGATGATTTTTGCAAAACCCCTTACAGCTCCCTGAGCACAAACGCGCCTTCAAGAAACTATTTTGAGAGGCTAGTGTTGCATAACTAGGGGTGATAAGTAAAACAAATGCAAAAATATGGGAATGAGTGGCTACATATTGAAGGAGAGAGATATTTTCTGCATGAACATTATCGAATATTAATAAGTTCCTGACGAATTCCAGTAAATGAATAAAGAAAAGTTCAGTCCTTTAAAACTTTTCACAGTAATATTACTGCTAATGATACCAAAAGACAACCAGCCACGTACATTCAAAAATCTTAAGCAGAAGTGCATCAGGAATACATAAGAATTTTGAAAGAAGCTAAAGTTCATTTAAAGAGTAAAGAACAATACAAAGGGAAAATGGGTAGAAAACAAATAAGAAAGCCTAACGAAAACTAAAAAAATAATAAAAAGTAAAATATTAATAATAAATGTTAACACTCACCAAACCGAGACAATGCAGATGATTATTAATATTGTCATAAACTTTGATCGATAATATTAATGTCAGTCATTGCGTTTGTATTTTAACATATTTTTACTCTCCCCCCTCCCCCACCCTTTCTTTCTCTCTCTCTCTCTCTCTCTCTCTCTCTCTCTCTCTCTCTCTCTCTCTCTCTCTCTCTCCTCTCCAAGACACTTACAACAAGAATATCTTAAAAAATCTTAAGTCGTTTCCATATTCCTTTCGAAAAATATTGTAGGTATTACAAGCACTGAAATAATTATGAGAATAACTATAACGTCTGTTTTAAACAGCAGCTCAAAATGAAAAGGTCTCCATGAATTTGTTCGTCCTTCACCTCTCACAAAACCGGCCACGACGCTTCATTGTAAATAGAAGATGAAAGTTTTATTTTAATAGATTTCATAATCTGGAATGAAATGTTTCATATATTTTTGTGCGGCAAATAACTTCTCTCTAATTCCGTGTCAGAGGAACAACAACAATTCTAATGTAAATAACACTAATACTAGATAAGTCTCCTTTCAGCCACTAACTGCGAAAAACGGAGGAAGAAATCTTATTCTTGCCGTTTTCTCTTTTTTAAGCTGAACAAAATCTCTGTGACCACGGCGAGGGAAAATCCCCTTTGAAATGAAAATGCTGAGGAAACGAATTTCCCTTCCGTCACCCAGAATCGTCACAAGGCTTCGGGAAAAGAGAAAATTGAATTACATTAGTTCCGCTTTCTTTTCTTTTTACCAAAGGATTTTCACCCCCGCCCAGAAACGTTGAGACGAAGAACAAGGAAGGATTCCGGATACAGGCATTTTTTACGTGACTTTTAGCAAGCGGTGGCAGGCATCACGGATTATTTGTAATGCTTTATTTGTTGCTTTTCAGCTGCATCATGTTTTTGGTTTAGCTTTGTGTTGATGTCTCATAATTATGAATTTATGATTGCACCGAATGGGAAAGAAGTCGTATTGTTGAAATATAAGGCAAGAATTCAGTGAACATCATTAGCATTAATCAATAGATACCACGATATTCCTCACAATAGTGCACGTCCTCTCTCTCTCTCTCTCTCTCTCTCTCTCTCTCTCTCTCTCTCTCTCTCGCTCTCTCGCTCTCTCTCTCTCTCTCTCCTCTCTCTCTCTCTCTCTCTCTCTCTCCTATATTCCAAAGCCTCAGTATTTCGGCAGGTCTTGCATCGTTATCACTATACTTTCATTATACCTTTTTTTCTACTTCTTTTCATAAATTAACTGGATTTCTGATTCATCGTCTTCAGCAATATTCCTCGAGTGTTATCC
>JANJGK010000046.1:3765260-3850260 GCA_039081455.1 Macrobrachium rosenbergii | reverse complement strand
TTTATAATGATTGAGATGTAAAGCTATTCACAGTAGCACGAAGTTTAGAACGTTTATTTTTATTAACCTACATGAATTTATATTTCATCCTCCTGATCATCTGACACATTATTATGGTCATTACAACATGCAAAAGATTCATGACATGAACGAAAGATTGCGCATGATAATTTGCTACGGTTAAACCTGCATTTTGAAGTTTTACAGGTTTCCACTTTTGCAGGTGCACTTGATCATGTTCATAATCCTCTATGGCGCAATTTTTATATTTGCGGGTAGAGTTTTTGGTAGCAGTGGTTTTGTATTGTCGTCTTTTATCCAACCATTTTATCCAAATGTATGTCTGCAGGTGAGCACGCTTCATTCTCAACAAATGTCTCTGTAGTCGGGGGTAGTGTGGCTAATGGAGGTGCATTTGTTGCTCCACTCCTGCCAACCTTTTCCGTCCACATTTTTGCTCTAGCTTCTGACATGGATTCAGCTTTCGGTTATCCATAACTTGCTCATATGAACTTTGTGGACTGTTCTAATACACTTCCCATCCAACTTCAATACTTCCGATAAACTCAAGAGATGAAGCTCTACGTTTCAAAATTTTGTCATTTTTACTTTCCCTATTCCATAACATGCACCAGTTGTATCACAACCTGTCAATGCATGACCTGCTAGCATTGTGGGAATAATATAGTGGTGTTTCTGCACAGCTGCTTTGATGTCAATAGCAGTTCTGCTTTGATGTCAATAACAGTTCTGCTTTGATGTCAATAACAGTTACTGCCCCTCCCACTCTAACCATAACTTCACATGCCCATGTATCATTTCGTTCCTTACATTTTTCTAAAATTTCTTCCTTTAGCGGAGGTTTGTCTTCTTTTCTCGCCATTTGTCTGCAGATGTATACTGGTCTCGAGGGCGGTGGATATTTTGGATCTTTTTCAACCTTACATTCGGCACCACAGAAATCTAGCAATTTCTGAACGACTTTTTCTCGTTGGTTCAATTGCTGTGTTAGCCTTTTCCTCCGAATGCTGGCGTTTCTTTGCCTTTTTTAATCTCCTTTGGATGAAGATATTTTTCATCACATCCCGTGTGAGCTTTTCATCTTTCTGTAACTGGAGTCTGATCTGTAGATCATCTTTATAAAGTTTGCTATTTTTGATAATGTTTTCAATGCGTTTTGCTTTGACATCTATCAGTCTTTTGGTTTTGTAACTATAGTTATACTTCCAGTGAAAATAGCACTCGTCTTCCATGATCCCGTGAATTATGGTAAATAAGATTTTTGTGAAGGCTCCTAATACCTCACTGGGCCATGGCTGCACTGTCCACACGTTTTTTGCTTCAGTGAAGACCTATAAAGGGGAATAGGCATTAGAAATATTTAAAATATAAGAACAATTATACAATGATAATTTTTCTTCAAAAAATTCTTCATCATTGTTTATACTTTGTGCCATAATTCAAATTGTTCAATACTGACACCTGCCCAGTAAAATTAGTTGTTTAATATAAGGTCTGAGCAAGATAAACTCAGTAAAAAAAAAAAAAATCCAGACGTCAAAACAAGGTTCACCCTAAAAAGAGCATTTGGCAGCCGGAATAAGAGGGATGAGGCAAAGTACATATCTGCTGCAGCCAACCTTTGAAATACAGTCATCAGTGTCAAGTCATCCCATATGTTAGCTAAGTTGTAGCTAATAAATATGAATTGTGGTACTGGTAAAACTGAACTGAGGTCAGATATATTAATACTGCATAAAATAGGTTATCTGTATGATTCCAAGAAATGTCATTTGCAATGTGTTGTTGATTGAAAGATTAGCTTTATCTGATGAACAGATGACGTCACGAAACCACGCATGGTAAAAGTAGAGCAAAACAAAAAAATTTTTAAGTCATTTTTTACTTCAAAAATATTTCAAATCTAGACCAAATGAAAAGAACAAATGTTATTAACTTAGATCATCCAGATAGAAACGACGGGAATGAAGATGAAATGTGGCGTCTTTTTATGAAATTTCTTTAGCACGAGTTGGAGAGCCTTCTTAATCTTCTTATTTACGACTTCTGGTAGAATCAAGATTTCCTGTGCCAGGCTCTCTCTCTCTCTCTCTCTCTCTCTCTCTCTCTCTCTCTCTCTCTCTCTCTCTCTCTCTCTCTCTCTCTGTAACAATTTCACAGCGTACAATTAATATAACAGGAAAACTGACATAGCTATTTATATATTTCTACCTATCTTCTTATCATCGGAGTGACGATTTCTCTGTATATTAGGAATACTATTTTAAGAAATCATCTATCTATCTTTCTATCTATCTATCTATCTGTCTGTCTGTCTCTCTATCTGTAAATCTATCTATGCTGTTATGAGGAACGCTAAAAAAAAAAAAAAAGGCGGGATCGAAGAAAGAATAAACATTTCAGAACTGGCCTCTAATGCGGTTTTACTTGATACGATCGATTCCACAAAACATCTGGTGCTATATTACAACTTCCGCCACTGGTTCCTGTTACAAATGGAGGAGAAATTCAGTATCTTCTAATTGAATGATCAGTTCTTTAGCAATTGCTCAAATATTATTTCATTTGTGATTTACAGATCGTAATTCGTAAGAAACATAACGAAATAAAACCAAGCGAAAAACATATTATAAAAGATATATAGGGTTTCTTTGTATCTTTATATCATAAAAGAAATATAGGGTTTCCTCGAGTTTGGAAAAGTAAAAATATGAAAATATTCTTGTCATCAAAATATCCATTCATCTGTTTTTCAAGTTAGAAGTATTTCCAGCCAAAGACATGTCAGTCAATCGTCCACATGATTTTTCTAAAACAGACGATTCCTGGATATGTTTTCTTCAGAAAATATTGTTATAAATGAAACAATCTTTATGGCGGAAAAAATATATGACTTAATCGGGAAAAATGGGATCAAGGGTATTGGGTATGTCACAAAAGCCGATCTTAGATATCCAGGAGGATGAGAAAGAAGAAGGTAGATAAAATGCTGAAGTACTGTTGCAGGGCGTTCCGAGACGGACGAGTGTCAGGGAAAAGGAGAATGAAAACGCATGACGGAATATTTCACCGGAGTCTTCTTCTTTCGATGCAAATTGACAATCACTGATTCGCATGAATTAAGAACATCCAGGCAGGAGAATGAATTGTCAGCAAGTGATACAGGCAGCAGGGAAGGTGGGGTAAGAGAAAGAGAAATTAAAAGGAAACAAGAAGGGTTGATTGAGTACAGCAACACTGAACTCAGCCAGACAGCTCATAAAGTCTGAAAGTCACATGGATGTAGGGAGATCGAAAATAGCAATGAACTTTTTGAACAATGGTTCACCTTCAACACTTCGTTTATGTAAGTCAAATTGTCTAAGACTTGAGAGGGATATAGAAATCTTTATGACAGTAGCTGAAAAATGAACTATTATCCAATCACGTTATTCCTAATTCAACAGAAATGTTCCCTCTTCAGTAACCAGGTTTTGCCTTAAATTCAATAAAACATTGTATTGAAAGTGGGTTGAAGGATAAGGAATGCACCTGTAAGTCCAGCAAGGCACAATAACGATAACAGTGGCCACCTAATTTCATAAAAGAGTCTTGCAACTTCTGGAGCTCATAGAAATTACAGTAGATAAAAGACTTGGCGACAATCGTGGATACAACAGAATAGAAAGGGAGGGTTTGTAAAGGGCATTTTAGAAGACTGAAAGCTTTCCCATTTAGATTTAAGCCATAGAAATATGAAAGAACACCAAATAGCAACTGGGATATTTCATGGATTAAGTGCAGTCTTTCTTGCTTAGTTTCTATAGAATTTATGAGGGTAATTTGGGCTGCTAGATGTTCTTAGGGAAAAATCAGACGATAGAGCTATCTTTTATGATAATTGTTTTTTGCAGCTTGGAACTCTCATTATCTAGTATTTACAAAAGAGAGGTACATTTTCCATTACATATCAATATTGAATATTCATATATATATATATATATATATATATATATATATATATATATATATATATATATATATATATATATATATATATATATATATATATAATAATAATTTACTTCAGTTCTTTTACCAGATGAGATGGCATGAGAGAGAGAGAGAGTGATACTCTTGACAATATATATATATATATATATATATATATATATATATATATATATATATATATATATATATATATATATAAATTGTCAAAAGAATCACTCTCTCTCTCTCTCACGCCATCGCATCTGGCAAAAGAAATGAAGTAAATTATATTTAATTGATTCATACTTAATTCATTCATTTAGTAGGACCCACTGCAGGCAAAATTCACCTCTCAAAGCCTCTCTCACCACTACCTTTTGGGGGAAACCTTTGATCTCTTCTCTTGTTCGAATGACTGCCGATACTCCTTTAAATTCTAGGTGCTAATCCAGGGAGAGTTAATCCTTGCCCGAATGGAACGCGTGCTCGCCGCCATCTTGAACTGAGGCCATGCTGCCCAGAGAGCGACCCTCGTGCCAGCTATGAAGAACGAAAGGCATAAGCCCAGTGAGGCTATAAAGGGAACTTGGAACGACTCTCACTCTCAGTCTTTCCTCAGACTCTGTCGGCAACTCATCCATGACCTAGGTCCTACCCGTTGCTCTATTACCCAGCCCGGTCCGGACACGTGGCAATCCAGGCATAGTGACCTTTGTTATGAAATTATTCACTTGCTCTCCCTATCGCTGGCTTCCCCGAAGGACGAGGACATCATCTCCTATGTAAGATCAGGAATTCATCTGTGGACCTATGTATCGCTTTGTGTGCTTATTCACCCCACTACATTATTTGTAACGCCCTTGAAGCGGGATCCCAGTTGCGTCTCTTCAAGCAATTCCCCGTCATTTGCATCCTTCATTTTGTACATCGGGCCCTTGTTTGCCTGCCCCGAATTACATTACTGTTCTTCTGACACTGGTTTCTTTTGTAAATATAACTATTTACGTTAAAACACAATTTACCTAATCACTCCCCTTTTGAACTTAGGCCTTCAGCCGTGATTTGATGTACATGTTTTTATCTGACCTCAAGGCCAGAATCCAGAATGTAGTGTTATCCACGGTAAGTTGCATATATCCCTAGTGTACATCATTAGTAAACTTGCCCTCACACACACACACACACACACACACATATATATATATATATATATATATATATATATATATATATATATATATGTGTGTGTGTGTGTGTGTGTGTGTGTGTGTGTATACATATATATATATATATATATATAATATATATATATATATATATATATATATATATATATATATATATATATATATATATATATATATATACATATACATATACATATACATACTCTCACCCTCCGTACAGCTTGTATCACTTGCTGAAAATTCATTCGCCTGCGTGTAAGATCTTAATTCATGTGCATCCGTGACTTCCACTTTGTATCGACAGAGGACTCCGATGAAATATTCCGTCATGCATTTTCATTCTCCTTTCCCCTGACACTCGTTCGCTTCTGAGCATCCTGCGACAATACTTCTGCATTTTATCTACCTTTACTTTATGGCGCCTTTAACTTGATTTTCCAGTTCATTCTGAATATCTACGATCAGCTTCATTTGTAACATACCTAACCCTCGTGAAATATATATATATATATATATATATATATATATATATATATATATATATATATATATATATATATATATATATATATATATATAGAAATAATCAGCAGAATCACGTGTGGAACAGAGATAAATTTTTGACTCACATCAGGATCGACCCCAGGCCTTTCAATTGAAAGGCAAGGACGCTGCCCAATAGGCCATACAATTCGATCCCGATGCGAGTCAGAAATTTATGTATATATATATATATATATATATATATATATATATATATATATATATATATATATATATATATAAATATATGTATATATATATTTGAGTCTGTGTGTGTGAGAATGAATTTTTGACACACACCAAAGCATTTTTAACATTCAGAAACCTCAAATTACAAATACAGTTCCTACCAAATTCACTCAACCTCGGAATGAGCACGAAAGGGAAGTTCATAAGAGAGAAGCGATCCGTCACCAGGTGGGCGCGAACTCCCGAATGGTTGAGAATCGACTCTTTACGACAAAAACTTGCATCCACCAGCATAAGTACCTGTACGACAGAATCGGTATCAACTTACATCTCCCTGATAGCCGAATCATAGAGTCACTGAGAAGTCGTCTTTCCCCTGAACAATTCGGGGGATCGAGTCCACCCGGTGGCGGATCGCTTATTGCTTGTAAATAAACTTCCTTCGGTGTTTATTCCGTAATTGAGTGAATTTGATATTTAACCACATTTGTAACTTAAGGTGTCTGAATATTAAAAATGTCTTGGGAGGGAAGGAGGTAGGAGGAGGTGGGGGGGAGGTGTTTCGAGAGAGGCAAGTGAGAAGTGGAAGCCCCAATTTCATCCATGTTAATGAATATTCAGACATCACGACGTTTACAGGGCACTTCAGAAGCGATTAGTGCCACCACGCAGGGTAGAGTGGATAACAGAAAAAAAAAGGGAAACAGGAGAGAGGTGATGACTAGACAGACGGATGAGAAAGGAGAAAATATGAAGGATGTCAATGATATTTATGTGACAGAAGCTGTCCAAATGAAGAAGCATGATAATTAAATAGATGAAGGTTTTTAGTTACAGAGTATTCAACTCTAGCTTACAACTGCTTCTTTTTTCATCGGTGGGTAAATACTGTGATCAGAATTATCGATGCCTTAAGGAAATAATCAAAACAATATACATGCCACAATTTCACTCATTTAAGACACTCGTTTAAAAGAACCCCAAGTAACTGGGCATATCTTTATTGACAACCGCTTTAGTTTTCTGTGATGTGAGTGAAAGCTCACAGGCAGATATGGGCCACAGACGGAAATCTGACCATTTTTTATTGTGCTTCAGAGTTTGCAAATCAATCTCATGTCATCTGGTTGTTCCTTTCCGGGAATCCCAATTACATAGAGGAAGTTGTTTACGCCACAAGACTTTTGAGGCGTGCTATTTCCTTTTTAGATATGCCATATGCCTTCAATTTCCTGCTGGCGTATCTTTAGGCCAAGCGCTGGGACCCATGCTGTCATTCAGCTCTGAAATGGAAATTAAGAGTAGAAAGGCTTGAAAGGTGTAACAGGAAGAAAACTTTACAGTTGCGCTATGAAACTATTGTGAGGAGAGGGTTGGAGAAAGTAAGGTGGAAGAAAGAGAATATGAACGGAGGTACAGCAAAAGGAATGAAAGGGGTTGTAACTAATGGCCGAAAAGGAGCTGCAAAGAACGGCAAGACGTGGCCATTTTAAACGTTGTGGAAAGTAACCTTCTGACGCTGTGCAATCGAGCAGTGGCATCGTTCATGTGTGTGTTTGTACTGTTCCCAGAAAATGCGCCGTTGACGATGTGCAGGAAAGAATTGTTCGCGTTTCTCCTCTGCATACAAGAGCCAGAACGAGCTCCTTGAGTATAAACTACCCTTGATGTCTTTGCAAGCCCGAATGCATCTGCATTTGCTAAGCAGCCGAGAAAAGAGGATCTAATGGGCTTTGTTCCGGCCACTTTATGTGAAGACAAAAGGCCTTTTCGTGCTTAGCCTGCATTTTAGTCCTCGCTTCTGAGTTCAGAGTACGCGCAGTTTTCTCAAAATAGACATCGAGTGAACATTTTTCAGAATAACAAATTCATAAGATATTCTTAATACTCTTTCACCATTAAGATAAATAACCTATGAGGATGCACACGAAATCATAACAACAGGGTATTTCTTTTGTGGCTGAATATCAATGAAAAACTGTTAGAAGATGAAGATTGAATTGTTTGTCAATTCATTGTGAGATATTATCATCCAAACGATATGAAACAAACCATAAAAAATTAAGTGAATTATTTATTTTTTTATTTTTTTTTTTTTTTTGTAAATTCATTTTAAGAGTTAAAGAAATCTTTTAGAGGAAGGTCAGTAGTCCTAAACCGATAACTAAAATGAAGCTTCCGGCAATTCAAACAGAATTTCTAAGCGTCAAGATATGTGCAAATATAAGACTATTTCTTGAAAGAATCTTTTGCTGGGATAGAAGCTACGTGTTATACTTACTTTCCATTTTAATAAAAAAAAGTAATGTAGCCATCAGATATGTAAGTAATGGCAGTATTTTAAACTTTGATATTCTTGATATATAGTAGGTGCCGGTACTCTTCAAAACCTCAGAAAATAGGCCATCTTGAAAGAAAGGACGCAGACTTCACATCAGCACTTAAACTAGAATTAACTTAAACTTTATTTTTTTTCCTTTTGTTATGAGTCATGAAATAGGCATAAGGGAAATTAAAAAAAAAAACTAACAACATACATATAGAAGACATTATTTTGATATCCAGCTTCTCGAATGCAAATCTACTAATGTGGCCTCAGGCATCAATCCGGAATTTTTCTTTAAAAGGAAGTCTCTGCTCATAAGGAAGCTTTGCTTGAAAGGCACTGCCCTACAACAGCAGCAGCAGCAGCTATAAGGTCAAATGCCATTGCTATCGAATCTGCAGCGATATATGGAATATATTGCTTAAGCAGCATCAAAGTCCTCCTTGTCGTGCCTTCCTGCTGAGAGAGCTCATTTTCGTGTGTGCGCAGAGAATGTATTTTCCGCCCAGTTAGTAGCGGAAGCAGTTTGCTTTTCCTTGCATGCGTGAATGAAAATAAAAGCTCCAGAATAACTCTCCCTCGTCACAGTATTTAAGGTCACATCATCGTGACAAACTGCTCTCTCTTTGTTGACTTGCTCTTCGGCCAATGTGTTCCGCCTCGTGTCGTTCGCTCGGAAAACTGAGCTCCTTAATAAAGTGTCCTCAATTCTCAAATGTGACTTTTACGACTCCAAAGAGAGATGGGTGGCCCATAGCGAGGTCAGTTATTGAAAGAAATTATTGGCATCGATTCAACATGGAAACCACATAATTTACGTGGTTGCAGGAAAAGCCAGAGGTAATTTTACTATTGCATTTTCTGATTATGCTCTTTCATCGGTAATGGCTTTTACAGAGCAAGTAAAGAAAGGATTATGGGATATAAGTGTTTGTATACAGTAAATGCTAGGTAAATTCTAATACGTCCAGAAAAGTTTACATGGCTACGCATATTTACATACAAACTATTTTTTTTTTTTTTCTTTTTACCTAATATTAAGCCGTTTCCTTTGCTAAATCGTGGATGAAGCACACTGCATTTTTCATCCCTATATCGTAAGCAATCTCACGCTTCATGGATATTATCCGTAATATTATCAGGATATTATCCGCGATGTTATCCTGATATTATATGGGTATTATCTGTGATATTATCCGGGTAATGTCTGTGGTATTATCCGGATATTATCCGTGATGTTATCTGGAAACTATGTCGATATTGCCCGTAATATTATCCAGATATTATCGGTGATATTATCTGGGCATTATCCGTGATGTTATCCGGATATTATCGGGATATTTTCCAGTATCAATTCGCCCTTTCTGTCCAGACTGTTCTAAGTCTTCCTATCCTTCTCCATCCTAACACTTCTGAATGACGCACTTTTCACCAGCTATCATTGTCCATTACAATTTAACTCTTTCAAAGCACTCATACCCATTCTTCCACTGACGCTACTAACCTTTTGGCCACTCCTGTGTATGTCCACATGACTCTTCCGTTAATTCTTATACTATGCAAATAGTTCATCACCAGCGCTTCAATCATTTCTCTTTTATTTGTATTAACTTTCCATGCTTCAGTTCTGTAAAGAAACTTGGTTCGACTCTCCTTTCATACATTATAACTTCGGCTTTCACAGTCAGTTCGAGTCTCTTCCCAGTCTTTTGCATCTACCCGCCACCTTTCCTACTTCACATATAAGGAATTACCTATTTAGAATTTTCCATTCAACATTTGGAAACATAACTTCTGGAAATCGAAGGCAAAAACTGATATATCCCATATTGGAGAAACAAGTCCACTTATGTATGGGTACAAATATATTTAAATATAAGTTTATTTAGATTTATTTTAACATTTATTTATACCCATACATAACTGTGAATTTGTTTTAACGTTTCAAGCCATGCAACCATGAGTATTTATTTCCATTCCTTATTCCTATCACTTTCCTGCAAGATTATGAAAGACTAGTCTTCCAGATGATGCGCCATTTGCTGAGAAAGAGGACATCAGCCTTGGGTTCGTTCTCGAGTAAAGTCAGGCAGCCTAAAGGGAGACGACGCACATAACCAGATTCGAGATTCCCGTCATTCGGAGAGAGAGGCTTCCTCATCAGACTCCTAAAAGCCTTCACTAATCAAAGAGTCAGCATCCACAAAAAGTGTTCGAAATGAGCCTTCAAAGAGGCTTCTTATATCCTTCGCAAATGTTAGGTGAATCTTGAACCCACTGGACTGGCAACACTGGCAGTGTAAAGATGGAGTAATGACATGAAATTTATTCCACTTCAAAATTTAATATGAAATTGGCAGTTTCCTTTTTAGTGTAGCTTCTCCATCACGACCATAACAAAATCTCAACAAAAATTGAGATAAAACTTCCACCTGATAAACCTTAAAATCATCATTAGGGAATTCTGTGCTGATGGTCTGAATAAACTCCATTCCTTGGCCAGTAAACATACAAACAAATAAATAAAAGAATTAAAAGAATTAGTTTACTTACTTCAAAGCACTGATCTAATTCAGCTAGACACCAGAACAGTGGATACATTTAGCCGTTAGCTTTGGACATCAGAAGACTGAAACTGACCAAACTACTTTCACTTGGATTAGTCTCCCAGGACCTACATGGAAGTCCTACGATGAAATGCCAGTTCAAAGAGCCACCGGGATCCCATAGGTGGCATCAGAGGGCCACTGCTTAACAAGTAGCCTTGAGAGACCAATACTCCTCACTTCTGGAAACCCCGGAGTAATCTATCTCTAAGGCCTCCATACAGGACCCTTTGATCAAGCTTTCCCAGTGCCCTTTGAAACGTTGGGAATATTCTATTGCAAATAAAATAAATCAGTGTACACTTTTTGCATAGTACATTCATCGCATTTTTCAAGTGACATTCAATAACAATTTCTCCTGAAAAGAAAAAATGGTTTATGGTCTATAATCCCTTATTCGAAAGTTTTACCTTTTTTTAAATGTATGACTGTTCGTTTCTATGGAGTCTGAATAACTGCAGGCTTAAAAGGAATGGGGATTCTTGTGTCATTATGTGATCAGTTAGTTGCAGATATTTTGCCTTCAGTAAATAAATACCGCATCAGGTGAAGAAGTTCCTATTCACTTTTTCTAGTTTTCATCTGAACAGTCATTGAAAACTTTCCTTCTGCGCCGTTATTCTTCCTCTCTTACAGTGCATAAAATCTTCAGCCCTTTAAGAGCAAATCAGCTTAGAAGTTTCCTTCAGATGATATTGAAACCTTTGCCGAATGGTTTAATGTTTTAACTCTAACATGCATGAAACTCTATTAATGAGACCCAGAAATGTTTAGTTATTTGGACAAAAAGTACTGTACATTTAACCCTTACTGAAATGTTTGAGCAATGGCAAATAAATTGCACTTATTTGATGCATCAATATACATACACACGCTCCCCAAATTACGTATTTTGTAGGACTGTGAATGTGACTCTGAAAATTCGATTATTTCTTCGTTAATTCCGTCTGATCAGTAGATCAGCAATTACCAATGAATGTAAGTGATAAAAGTTGAATGTTGTTTAGATGATCTTGGCTTTACCTAGAACTACATTAATCCTGTGGCTTCCTTTTGAATCGATGCCAATAATTCCCGTAACCAAAGATAAAACATTTTGGAAATGAAATTCACTGAAGCCAAACCATTTGGTCTCCGCGTTCCAGATCGAATAGTTTTCGAAGCGAAAATTTAGCGTCAGTTAAAAATTCCGGGTTCAGGAATAACTGTTCAGTCTGACATATCGTCTCAATGTTCCGGCAGGAAAATAGGCCCAAAATTGATGAACAAGATATTGGTGAGATCTTGATGTAAATTTTCTTAGACGAAACCCACATTTCAACAATTTCAGGTTGTACATTTACCGTTTAGAATATCCAATGTTTCTAGACACTATGAAATAAGTCGTAACTGAAGCTGTCCGAACACCGATCTTTTTGACAAGAAAAGAAACAAAAAATCTTAAATTCGTTTCTACTAATTCATCTCACCGCAGAATCTCGTGAATGGGGGAATATCACCAAACATCGTTCAGCATCTCGTCAGCATCTGGGGATTTCTGACAGATGAGGGATAAACCCCTTTCAATATTCGGTTTTACGAAATTCTTTAAAACAAAATGGAAGTATTCATCCCCTGAATCAACTACATGCAGTTATTTGCGTTTTCAAAAACGTCAGGCAAATCTTAGCCAGTATACAATACCGTATTCCAGTTTTTTTGTATATTATTCGAATTATGCTTTCATAACTCATCAAAACCAAAAATAAAAAGAATTAATAATTTCCCTTCGGCAAAGCAGAAGACGGATTTTTGGATTACGCTTTGAATAGCAATAAAAGATAAGAGAGTTAGATGAAAAAAGTTTGGAGACCTTATACTAACATATCCTCAATTCATCCACGAAACATTGAGTCAGAGCAAGATTTTTCTCTGAGTCTGTTCTACCGAATTTCATAGAAAAATGTTAATTGCAAAGGGAGTTGGACGAGTAGGCGCCATATTCACAAATATTTTGACAAAAGAAGACAATTCCCAAACGATTTAATTATGCATGAGGGTGTCTCCCGATGTCTACCAAAATGAAGCTCAGTGCACGAATTCAGGAATTTTATTTATTAAAGTTCACTTCACGATATTCCCTGGGGATTACACTCATATATTCTTGTCAGTAAATTGCATAAAA
Organism: Macrobrachium rosenbergii; assembly: GCA_039081455.1. NCBI lineage: Eukaryota > Metazoa > Arthropoda > Malacostraca > Decapoda > Palaemonidae > Macrobrachium > Macrobrachium rosenbergii. Next base: position 3,837,252 of record JANJGK010000046.1, on the reverse strand, counting down.
ACATGAAAGTGCTTAGGAAAAAAACCTCCCATAACGAGCAAGTTATCGTATAACGAAAATAAAGACGTTTGAGCCAATTTTTTTTATATTGGATGTCCCCCCTACTCTCTCGACCAATTGGAATAAATTCACAATAGGTTCTTTACAAATGGGTGAATTACGTTTCTCCTCTCCCTGTATGTCTACTCGGGACATATAAATTCAATGGCCTGTAATTTTGTAGTATTAATTCAACCTCCCATATATTTTAAGCATCATCAGCAAAAGTTATCGCCTCTAGAACACTGTTCCAAAGTTTTGAGTAAAGGAAATGATAGACTTTTGTCATTTGGCAGTGAAAAATCGTGGAGCATCAACTGTGAGTAAGAAAAGGCATTATTCCTTAACATTAGACTTATCTGCTCATTCCCTTGTGGAATAATTCTTGTAAAGAAGCGAACTATTCAATCGTTTCCAGTATTCCTTTTCTTTCCAAACATTCCATCACATTCGTTTCGAAATTGTTCTAGGTGAAACCTTTGATGCATTTGCATTTTTCAATCACTTTCCATTTTTTAGACAAATCCCATTTCTAATTCAATTAAAACGTAGAGAAAAAAACAAAGGGAATCTAAATTAATATGTAGGACCAAAGAAATCGACCTTTTTACCCAAGATTCCATCTCCCGAGTCATCCATTTATATTCATGGAGGATGAACTGGAGGGTGACGCTGCAAGAATGAAGAGATTTCTCTGTGATTCATTTTAGTCTGGAGCTAAGAAAAAAGAGGATTTAATTAAAAGAAGAATCGAAGAGAAATTGGTTTGTTTGTGTGAGTATGTATGTATATATATATATATATATATATATATATATATATATATATATATATATATATATATATATATATATCACACACATATACACATTCACAAACAGGAGGTTTGAATACGTTACCTTTCATGACCAAGTTTAAATACTTCTAACAAAATTTTGTGCAGAGCACCTGTGATATTCACTCAGACCAATCCATCTTGAGCTACTGTTTTACCATACCGTATATAATACCTAATTGTTCACTAAGTGTTGACACAATATATATATATATATATATATATATATATATATATATATATATATATATATATATATATATTATATACATAATGGAGAACCGCATTTTGAAAAATTTTTTTTTTACTAAATGAAGGATGTAGGAACTCCCAGGCATCCCGACTGGAAAACTCCATCATCAGTTGTACAACAAAGTGCTGAATGTCTGACCTAATGTTTGACGTGACAATTAATATGCTAGAAAACATAACTAAAATTAAAAAAGGCGAAAACTTCCCTTCGCCGAATTAATTCGCCTCAAGTCAGTGCCTTCTTGATCTACATTTCTTGGGGAACTACCTAAAACAATTTCTGAATTTCGTGGAGGCGTCGTTCCAGCAGCATTTCAGGGGGACATTCTGCAATTGGAAAAGCGTTTTCTGTATCGTTTTTCAGTCCAGAGTTGGTTAACAAGATTTCATTTCTCCTTCCCGTCTGTGGACTCGAAAAAAATTTTTTTTTTCCAAACTTCCGATATATATATATATATATATATATATATATATATATATATATATATATATATATATATATATATATATATATATATATATATATATATATATATATATATATATATATAAAATATATATATATATACATATATATATGAATGAATTTTATCACATCACCGTGATTCACATACAAGAATTAATATCCAATTCGCTCTACCTCGGAAATAATATATTTTCATATATGTTACCCGAAGGGGGAATTTTTTAGTTGATAATAAGTTCGTCATCTCGAACTTATTATCAACTTAATAATTCCCCTTTGGGTAACATACATGAAAATATATGTGGTGTGGTGTGAAGGGCGCTAGACATATGGAGGCCACAGGGAGGTTTTCTCTGATGGCGTTGGAGTCACCGCTGGTGGCTTGGTCAGGCATCTCTGATGGTCACCAATGTGAGTGAGGTACGAGTAAGATACAGCTTACTAATTTACTTACAAAACTTTCTCACAGGTCAATAGCTCGTGCGAGCCGCAAAGTAGTCCCGACCTTTTGACAGATTGAGGAAGGGATTAAATTCAAGCATCTGTGTTTCTTCAAACATAAATTTACAAATGGGTGGATACAAGACATCTGATTGACAATTATACATACATTACTGGAAAGCTGTCATAACAATATACAGAATGATAACAATACGCGAAAGGTAACAATAACAGTGACTGAGATATTTGCATAAAAGACGTGCGAGAGAATTTGTGATTCTCTCGACCGCATCGTGGGAGAAAGCAGATTTTGATCATAGGCCTGCCATGTGGGCGCAACAAAGGAATTGCCCATAATGCCAAGATAGCAAAGAAAGAAGAGGAAATTATTTTTCTATATCTTTTGATAACATTGTGCGCAATATAAACATTAAGTTCTTAACTGACTTTACTTAGCATTAAAGGAAAAGCCACAGTGAAAAGAAAAATAGGAAAGTCGTCGAACCAAAGACACGGGCATTGCCCCCCCCTCCCCCCCCCCTTCCCCAATTGCCACTAAAAACTACATAGCTTCTCGAAGGAACTGCAGAACTGGTTGCTCAAGAGGAACCATTTTTCTTCAGAGGGAACTTTTACAGCAGTGGCGGCGGCCAAAAAAAAAAAAAAAAAAGCGAAGGATATTTTCTGGAAGGCTCTCGCTTGCACACTGAGGAAAATGCCAGAGGAATTCATTTTCATGCTTCGAAGTCATTTGTAATTGCTTTTGTTGTTAATTATATATATATATATATATATATATATATATATATATATATATATATATATATATATATATATATATATATATATATATATATGACTTTTTATCACACCACTGTGATTCATATACAATCAGTAAGCTACAAACGTCTATTAATATCCAATTCGCTCTACCTCGGAAATAATATATTTTCATATATGTTACTGAAGGGGAATTTTTTAGTTGATAATAAGTTCGTCGTCCCGTGGGTTCGAACCAGCGAAGGATAAGAACTCAAGACTACAGTGGACGCATTAACCCATCCAGCCAGCAAGTGAAGTATAAGTGGATATCGGCTCCCATATACAAATCTCCCGTCGAACTCAGGTGTTTGTATTTAGAGACGATATCCACCCACCTCTGCCATGTTAACCGCGCAGTGCGTTTGTCGCACGCAGCCATATTATGACTTTTCATCACATCGCCGTGATTCATATACAATCAGTAAGCTACAAACGTCCTTTAATATCCAATTCGCTCTACCTCGGAAATAATATATTTTCATATATGTTACCGAAGGGGAATTTTTTAGTTCATAATAAGTTCGTCGTCTGTGGATACCTTACTTGCTGGCCGGATGGGTTAATGTGTCCACTGTAGTCCTGAGTTCTTGTCCTTCGCTGGTTCGAGCCCACGGGACGACGAACTTATTATCAACTAAAAAATTCCCCTTCGGTAACATATATGAAAAAATATTAATTCCGAGGTAGAGCGAATTGGATATTAAAGGACATTTGTCGCTTACTGATTATATATACACATATATATATATATATATATATATATATATATATATATATATATATATATATATATATATATATATATATGTATGTATATATATATATATATATATATATATATATATATATATATATATATATATATATATATATGTATGTATGTATATATATAAATATATATATATATATATATATATATATATATATATATATATATATATATATATATATATATATATATATAGTTCAGGTTTTATCAGTGATACTGCAGTTCTGATTTCATCAGTGTTGCTGCAGTTTTGATTTTATCAGTGGTGTTGCAGTGCTGATTTTATCAGTGGTGCTGCAGTTTTGGTTATATCATTGGTGATACAATGCTGATTTTATGAGCGGAGCTAAAGGTTTGATTTTATCAAGGTTGCTACATTTAAAATGATAATGATTAATGCAGGAGTTAAGCCTAAAAGTACAGAGAGGAGAGGAAAGTTATCAGAAAAGATAAAAAATCATTCAAGAGATTAATAAATAAATAAACAGATAAAGGTGGCAGAATACACAAGAAGAATTGCATTACTGTAGTAATGCTTTGCATCTTCGCTTGAACTTTTGATGTTCCAATTGCCCGACGTCCTTAGGAGACTGTTTCACAGTTCTATGAGAGCTGATAGTCAGCTCAGTGGTCTGGTTAAACTATTTTAATAATAATAATAATAATAATTCACCGTTCAGGTGTGAGGAGCAAAGGACCTCTGGAACTGAGAAGTTCGACAGCGAGGCATATTTTAAATAATCTAGTTGCGAAGTTTCCATTCCAAATCCATTTGAAATCTTTGCTAAATAACAACTCATTCCCTGTTACGTTGTGAATTCATCTCAGCGCAGACAGAATGAACTTGAAATCTTCTACTCTTAACCCATCAGAATTCTTAATTACAAAATGACCAATGTTGTTCCCAACTCACATGGAAGTGAATTAAGAGCACGCAGACCATTCACAAAAAGAGAACTCCTTTAGAATTTGATAGGACTTCTCCAGTGGGATGTATTGCTCGTACAATATTAATGGCAGTAATGACCAATATATCTGAGTACCGTACAAGTTTTAATTCTATTATGTCATCTTATAACAAAATAGCCTGTGTTTGTTCATACAGAACAGTTTCCTTTATAACTTTAGAGTCGTCATAAATTCACAGAAAATTACGTCATTTAGATTTATTGGAGAACGTGGAAATTAGGTACATTTTCTTATCCTCTAAAGTACATCGATTCTTTTTTGAAATATTAGGCTCCTGGGAAAGTCTTCATTTTTGATAGGACTGACATTAAAGGCACATTTACGGTCCCCCAGCCTAATGGGGGCAGGTGAATGCCTTGAGCATCAAACTTCAAAGTTTGGAAGTGGAAAGATGACAACTTCCTTTGAAGTTTCTGGGTGACTTATTTCTCAAATAGAGCTGTGAGAAGATGAATGATTCATGAGTTGAACAGTTTTAACTTTTCATTTAATTAATTATCACTCTCTTTCTAGTATACATGAAAATAAATAAAATTAAGCTTTTGATCAACAAGACTTTTTCGGCAGTCTACTGTATATAAGTGTGCAAAGCTTTATCCAAAAATAGATAAGTAATTGAACAGATAGATAAACAGATAAATTCATTATTCCTAAAGCATATTCCATACTGCATATTTAATGGGAAAGGAATTAGAAAATTTTGACATAAATCTAAATACAACTGTAAGCTAATTGCCTGGCGATGAGACTGTGAGATACTTGAACTACAGTTTTATGTTTATCATAAATAATATTCATGCATTTTCACTCAAATCTTGACATAAAACAGATTCATTGTCCAGATTTCTAAGAAGACTTCTAACCTAAATCAGAAACCTTGTTGCCAAATAATATTAACGATCAACAGAACGGAACGAGAGTTGCTTCACCCGGTCTTTTGAGGTTTGCAATCTAGAAACAACATCTGATTAACTAATATTCTGATGTTTCAAAGCTCATAACTGCACCTTTCCTCTCTCGAATACTGGTGTCCATTATTGCTTCTGCATGAGACAGAACCTGTCTCTCACCTCATCTTCAATATTCTGAGTGGACGATCTCGTCTGGGATCGAGAATCTTTTCCTTTTTTTATATACAGATTTACCCCTTCGCCCCTGGGAGTTGTCCTATGCAAATGGCATAGGCTAGATCATCTTGCTTATGCTTTGCTGTTATGTTTCGGCTTCTTTTTCTTCGTACTGCTGCTCTCTGCCTGAGAGATGCAGCCACAACAAACATCTATTTCGGGCTGTCAGTCACTTCCTTCCATCTGTCTCCTTTCTCCGCCTCGCCACCTCCATCCGTCCATTCAAGGGAAGGATGGATACTGCCCATTCGTCCTCGGTCTACATTTTCCTCTTCTTAAACCTCCCAGTTTCTCGGTCTCTTCTACTTCCGCTTGTAAAAAAGGACAAAGTCTTTTCTTCACTTCATATCCTTTTCCAAATCCTGTAAATCCTCCTATATATACACATTCCCCTCTTTTCAATAATTCCTCAATCCTCAGTCAGTTAAAAGTTTCTCCTCCGCACCAAACCGCTTAAGCGAAAGTTCCCCACAATCTCTCGAAAACCTCCCATGAGGGATAGTAAGGGGCGTCATTCATTTGGACGAAAAAATATTATTATTTGGGCGGCTGCTTTGTTTTCATTTGTGCCCAAAATTATGTTCCATTCTGACACTCATTATCTCATTGGGGAGAAAGACATGTCTTGATCCCGACGTAGACCTCCAGGGGCTTTCAGATTTTTTCTTTCCTGTTTGAAAATATGACTTATATAGTTGTATACCTGAAATAATATTCTTCGCCATAAGACATAATATGGAATCCCAAGTTACATTGTACCAACTAAACATAGGAATTAAGTGATACCTGCAGGTGCTCTTCGTATTGGTTGGGGAGGTGGCCGGAAATAGTCAAAGGAAAAAAAAGTCATAGAAAAAAGTCAATTTTGGCTAGGAAAAAAGTCACATCAATTCATGGTGGCAATTAAAGCAATTAAATAAAACAGAAAATATTTTAGATCTTTCCAAGATAGTGACCCCAAGGGTTTTCGAGGGTCGGTATCTAGGATTAATAGTTCTTGGGGTCATTATCTTTACGAAATTTACAGTCTTTTGTTTGTTTTTTATGGTAATCCCGAACGGGCTTGTACTGAACACGCCGCAAAAGTGGAGGATAATTACCAGGTTAAGAGTTTAAGACCCTTATGGGCCGGGGGTGGGTTCACTATGTAGGAAGATTAATGTGACTTTTTTTTCTGTGACTTTTTTTTCTGATTTGTTTCCTATGACTTTTTTTTACCAGGATTCCCCCCCTTGTCATAATTGTTACGTCAACACTTACTGCATTTGTGAGTGAATTGAATTGTTGTCTTGTTGGGCAGTAGCAAATGAGTGGTAGTCAGGCCCATGCACGATTTAAAAAAAAAAGCACACAGCCGCGTGCACGGTATTAATCGTTGATATGTAAATCATCATGAACAGAGCACATAAAATTTTAGCCCATGTAAACAACGTTGTAGAAAACAAGTATTGGGAAGCATTCTGAATATATCAACCGCCATGGTAGTTGGCGGTTAGCAAAGCCCAGCCACCAGGAATACACAAAAACACCAACGTTGGCCCTCTACAACTCTGGAAATATTCAACCGACCGGGATGAAACTCGGCTTCAGAGGTTTCCCAATAAAGTCTCTAATCGTGCCAGATTCCATCGAAATCCGTTCAGCCTTTCCGGAAATCCAGATATCGACTTTTAGCATTCAGGGCAACAGATACAGCCATAATACTTACTTTTTCTGAAAGCTCGTATTGTGGAGGGGTGCCTTTTGGGGTTTGTTTTTTGAAATCATGAAATTTGAAAGTTACAGTAGGCCTATGCTGTTCAAATGAGCCACCAAAATTCAAATTTCCTGATGCTCAGCCATGGACCGCTCACATAATTAGAAGAGACGCCGTTTTCTTAATGTGTGAATTCGTCTGTTATCTTACGTAACAATTTTATTTTTCTTTTATCTAGATGAGAACCAAATGTCTCTTATTTCTCCTGTACTGTATTTTCAATTACTACAGTATCTTGGAGATCTAATGTAATTAACAAGTCGCTTTTCTTAACAATTTTTCTTCTACGAAGTCATTTTACTCTCGAGCTGGTGTCATGAATGATCATCAGCCTTGAGACTGAGGTTTGCAGGAGACTGACAGGCACACACACTGCTTTCGACAAGTGCCATTTATCCTCTTCAAATGTTTGTTCAGATAAGTTTTAAGTCTAATTTCATATATTTCTCGAAAATCGTTAATGGCAATTTTTTAGTTTTCTGTAAAAGAAAACTATTGTGACGTCTTTGTCTGTCCGTCCGCACTTTTTCTGTCCCCACTTTTTCCTGTCTGCCCTCACATATTAAAAACTACCGAGGCTAGAGGGCTGCAAATTGGTATGTTGATCATCCACCTTCCAATCATCGAACATACCAAATTGAAGCCCTCTAGCCTCAGTAGTTTTTATTTTATTTAAGGTTAAAGTTGGCCATAATCGTGCTTCTGGCAACGATATAGGATAGACCACCACCGGGCCAAGGTTAAAGTTTCAAGGACCGCGGCTCATACAGCATTAATACCGAGACCACCGAAAGATAGATCTGTTTTCGGTGGCCTTGATTATACACTGTAGCGGCTGTACAGAAAACTCGATTGCACCGAAGAAACTTCGGCGCCTTTTTTACTGTTTTTTTTTTTTTTTTTTTTTTTTTTTAAACAATGAATTTCGTGCAATTTGGCGTGAACGAACCGTCTTCTTCCCGGAGCAGCCAAACGGTTTAGTATTCCTAAGTTGAGGCATCTAGTACCACTTGCGTCTATTATGATTGGTGTTTTTACAATTGTCTCATCTGTCCTAATTGACGCTTTGCACCTGTCTATGAGCTCAATTGTACACTCGGAAACCACAATCTCCGACCCAACTAGATCGTGCTCCCAGTTTATGAGCGGGGCCTTTCTGGACGGCGGGCAACGCCATTACTATCACGGATTGAAACACAATCGAACACCTTTTGAACTCTTCCGGATTTTCCTTTGTTTTTTTTTTTATAGTATCGAAACGAAGAAAAAATGCCGAAACTGCCGGGTTGTGGTTAGGAAAGGGGGAGGGGGAGGGGGAGGGAAAGGTAGAATCTGCGTGCGTGTGTCTCTCTCTCTCTCTCTCGCTCGCTCTCTCTCTCTCATCAACATCATCATCATCATTATCTTTCTCTAAATGACCACAAAAATACATAACACTTATAAAATATAAGGGAAAAGAGAGAGAGAGAGAGAGAGAGAGAGAGAGAGAGAGAGAGAGAGAGAGAGAGAGAGAGAGAGAGAGAATGGCACGTCGACAAAGCCCACTACCTTTTCAGCAGACGTTTAAACCAAGACAAGATGCGGCAAGTCCTGCTCCTACTCATTCGTTAGCTTGGTCTGCGCTGTGATTCGTCCACTTGTGTGACGCTGCTTCAGATTGTCATTTCCACACACACACACACCCTTTCCTAACCACAACCCGGCAGTTTCGGCATTTTTTCAACGTTTCGATATTATACAGGTTGTAGAATTCAACACAGTGTTGTCTATATAATCATACCATGACTGCTTTGCATTATATGCAGCAAAATCACAAAAAACAAACAAACAAACAAACAAAACACTCAGAGGAAAATCCGGAAGAGTTCAAACGGTGTTCGAGTGAGTTTCAATCCGTGATAGTTGGCGTTGCCCGCCGTCCAGAAAGGCCCCGCTCATAAGCTCAGGGCACGACCTAGGTGGGTCGGAGATTGTGGTTCCTGAGTGTACGTTCTTTATTGTGGCTCTTGGTGAGTGTAATAGTATTTGTACGTAATGCATTTTTATTGACATGCTTTGCAAAGCTACTCCAGGCCTCATTTCTTGGAAAGTTGGTTCCCTCCATCTTTCGATCTTAAAAGCATAGAGCGAAGTTTATTTTCTCAATTCCACTTTGATCTGAGGTCATCGATCGCTGATATTGTGGTGTTGTGTTCAATTTCCTTCTTTATTTTCCTCATAGGTCAAAAACCCGAAGCTCTAAAAATGTACTGTAGTACTATCAAGTTTCTATGGCTCGATAATCTTAAGCCTATTAGCGTCTAGCATGAATTTTTTTTATCCAATGACCTTTCAACTTATCTTTTACGTCTCATATATAGCTTTGAAAGTACTTTTTTTAACCAAAAAAGAGTCAGTTTAATGACAAAACATTTGATCAAGGCAAGGAGGTGGTTCAGGATGCCAGGGGAAAAAACACGATGACGTGCACGGAGCATAAAATGCAACCTTACAAAATGTCAAATTTGTTTTACTCTTTTTCATATTTTCTTGTATACTTAAAACTTGGCTCCCACGTATTTCGCTCAAGAATTCCAAATGATGACCCTAAAGGAGGTGGGGATCACGTACCAGAACACTAGCTAACATTACCGTATATAATAATTTTTTTTTTTCAGATAGGCTAACTACTGATGCACAATTGGGGTAGTTCGCTAAAAAGGGAGAGTGCCCGGCATCTCTCTATAATAATAATAATAATAATAATAATAATAATAATAATAATAATAATAATAAATTCTGTCGATTTTCTTATCATCGCCTCATAAACTTCTTCGGTGGCGAAAGGGCGACAAAGCGACGTCCCACAAACAGGCAGTTGCAGGGGTCGTTGGCTGTCATCCTCAAGAACAGCTTGTTTCAGCGTTGTAGAGTCTCCGGCTTGGGAAGACAGGTTTCGTAGATACTAACTCGACTTTTTGCGTTCAGTTGCGCTTGTGATCTCGGCCGCGCTGTACAGGACGATCGTTGGGTTTATTTTGTTACACGTTGTTTGTGTGTTTATACAGTCTTCTACAGGGACGATTCCCTCTTTGGCCGGCCCAGGTAAGTTTTCAAAATAAGGTTTTTCTTATATTTTATAATTGTGTTGTAGTGTTTTCTTGTCAGGGTCGTAGCCCCTGCAGAACAGGAGAGCCTTTAGTTCTTTTTTCTTTAAAACTTGCGTTCTTGTATGCTCTTCACATCAGGCGGTATTTTGTTGTATAGTCTTGGTGCGCAGTGTACAAATGCAAGTCTCTAGCCTGACTTAAAATTTGTTCTAGGGTTAAATAGCCTATATGCTTCACTTGCCTGTTTGTTTAAAATATTCATTTGAGGTCTAAAGAAGCTTGATCAGTTTCTCAGATACGTCTTGTTGTGAATAGACTGCAAAATTTTAGGCGTGCTTCAAGGTTTGTTGGGTTGGCGAGTGGATACTGTTGCCCGTTTTGCTTTTTATATTTCTCAAATATTTAGATTGTGGGACTTGAGCTATGACATACAGTTGCCGTATGAAAGTTTCCATTTGCGGGTTTTGTATCTTCAAATATTGGTATTTTCGATTTTTTTTTTTTTTTTTTTTATTTTTTTTTTATTTTTTTTTTTTTTTTTTTTTTTTGTAAATTCCTACAGTAACTGTTCAAAATGTTTAGTATGTTAGGTGTTGTTTTAGATTGCGGTTCAACATGGTATTTAAGACTGTTTCGAAGCCCATTTATTACTAAGCTGAACTAGATTGAGGGGTAATTCTATGCACTTTAGTTTTATATTAGCAAACTTATGCAGTGCTACAGATGTTTTCATTTTAACTTTATGCAGCAATAGAGCAAGTGTTACAGTGCAATAGGGTTTAAAGTTTCTTGAGGATTAGAGAGGCTTAACTTTACTACCATAGCCTTCTTGATATGATTCTAACCAATAGTCAGCCTTTGGTTCTTTCCACTTGCTAGAACATTTTGGGCTTTAAAATGTATATTTTCTTATTTCAGGTCAGGGTGTGTCATTACAATAAGCGCGCCACAATGAGTTATTGAATTGTCTTAGATGTGCTGATACCTTATGACTAAACAGGATTAATGGGTGAGTAAATATATATTTTTTTAATTGACTTGAGCAACCCCGCAACGTGATTTAGTTTTTTTTTTTTTCAGAATCAAAACTTTAAAGTTTTCAGTTTAAGTTTAGACTTTGTTTTAATGCATTTAGTTTGTTTTAATGCATTTAGTTTATTTTTTTCAGTTTCAGAACCTTAGTGTTGAGGATTTTTAAACTTATTTTTAAAATTGCAAAGGTTAAGAGTTAACTTTTCGAGCTTTGAACATTACAAGAGATTTTAGGATTTGTTTCAGCTTCAGAACTTTTTTTTAAAGTGTTTAGTTTTTATTGTTGATTATTAGTTTAGTTTTTTTTTAATTTCTGGTTATTAGTTTAGTCATATTTTAGCATCAAAATTTAGTTTCATGTGTGTGGGGGTTTGTTAGTTTGTGTGTGGGGGTTTGTTAGTTTGTGTGTGGGGGTTTGTTAGTTTGTGTGTGGGGGTTTGTTAGTTTGTGTGTGGGGGTTTGTTAGTTTGTAGAGTAAATCTAGTATTTTTTTCAGGTTAAATAAATTTTTGCCTTGTGGTTTGATCTTGTAATTTCAGCTAGCTTTGTTTTTTGGAATTGTAAAGTTTATTTAAGTCGCTATTTTGGAATTTTTAAGTTTTTGAACACTTAATAATTTTTAAATATCTTAGAGAGTAATTATTTCATCTTCAAAAGAAGTTTTGCTTGTCAATTAAGTTTTGCTTGTCAATTAAGTTTTGCTTGTCAATTAAGTTTTGCTTGTCAATTAAGTTTTGCTTGTCAATTAAGTTTTGCTTGTCAATTAAGTTTTGCTTGTCAATTAAGTTTTGCTTGTCAATTAAGTTTTGCTTTGCACACTTCCCAAGTCCACCTTTGCCGGGGTGGCGGTGCCACTGCCAGGCAAAGGTGGACTTCGAGTTGTGCATGGTGACTTGGTCACCATGCACAACAGGAAGTTCAAAAACAAGCATGGTGACTTTGTCACCATGCTCAACAGGTATTTCAAACCAACCAACTTCTTACTTAGGTTAGAACTGCAAGGTTGATTGTTTTCGTGTAGTTAGGACTTAATGGGACGTTAGATATGGAACTTGAAATAGAGAATAGGATAGAATAGGGTAAAGAACGTGCTAATTTTATAAAGATGTAGGGGGTTAGGATAAAGGTAATAAACGCTCAAATCTCTCAAGGATGCTGGGAATAGACTGGGGTAAAAAAAAAAAAAGCGGCAGTCAGACCTAGGGAGACATTACAGTGCGAGTCATTAATAGCAGAGGATGTTAAAGTAATTGAGCCCTTTGTTGGTCATGAGATGTAAGTTTGAATATACTAGTGCAGGTGAGAATTGGGTAGGGTTACTGTCTTTGACATACTTTTATAACTTAGAATTCCATTCCCACTATTAAATAGGAACTAGATAGGTAACAGATGGATCTTAACGATTTTCTAAGAGGCCTAGGTCTTGGTATTTTAAAGATTTTTTTGTCACTGATGTCGTGGACTAGTCAGGTATTCTAATAGGCAGGTCAATAGTGGAAGTTTTAATTCAAATTTGGGCAGTCTTCTTAACATCGTTCTGTCAACCTGCTCAACACTTCCACCCTCCCCCCTCTTACTCTTCAAGCAAAGCTTTCATGTAAGGAAATCGACAGTTCAGATTGCATTGCATATTTTCATTGACCCCCTACCTTCATCCACCTTTCCTCCAGCGCCGAAGCTTGCCTCGGTAACCCCTTTCTAATTCTGAATTCCCTAACTTAATTTTTTGCCCCTTGGGGTTGTGCGCTTTCAATTCCCTTAAGATTGGATACTAAAGGACTAAAGTTGCCAGATAGTGTTTTCATTGCATGGCACCTTTCATAGTTGAGTAGCACTAAAGTTAGATGCGGTTGTTTCAGTGTAAGATTGGTGCCCTATTAAACATATCTTAAAAGGATGGCACTCTTATCCTGTTATCTTATTGGAGGTTTGATGGAAAAATAGTATTAATATATGGGATTGTTAATGTGAAAGTTGATGGCAGTTTGAAGTAACAATACTAATACATGGGGTTGTTAATTAAGTTTACTCATACGATATAGTATTTTAATTATAATAATCTTAGAATAGCTGCTGGGACTAACTGATCAGGCAATTCACATTACGAGGGCAGGTTATGGCATGGAAATTTTTAGTATATTCTAAAACCAAACAAACTACTTTTCTTATGCACAGGCTCTTGGTGTAGCTGCATCAGTCCATAACATCGACACTAATGCTAATGGAAAGCAACGCTTTTCGTTAAGACGGAATATCTGTGAGGATTCGAAGCACTGAATTCAGTTACCCAGACAACTAGCACTCAACTTGTAGATGCTATGCATATCCTGTGAGGATTAGAAGTGTTCTAAATTCGGTTACCCAGAGAACTAGAACTTGTAGATGCTGTGCTTTACCTACTGTTCATGTTTTTAATAATCTGACTACTTTGGGTATGTAATAGTATTTACATGCATAAAGACCAGCGTAATATATATGTCTGTAAACCTTTGTCCATTTCTTTAACCCCAAAATGTCATGTGATGGGTTTGACTTTGTAATAATCTTTGAAAGACAAAGAATGTCCCAAAGAATGTCTTATGAAATCAAAGGAATGATAGTTACTGACTGGTTGGTTAGCAGAAGTAACATGGAGAAATTGGTATGAGAAATGAGGTAACTGAAGAGATTCTGGTTTATTAACCTCGAATTTTGGTGTTTACTTGCAATAGTCTATGCAAATTTAAACTTCCTATCCAGTAAAGTGATATTGTATTTTGACCCCTCTGATTTCAGGGATAATCAATGTTAAGATCATTCCTTATGATCTGGAGATCGCATACGGCTGAGAGCACTTGTAAAGGTGACTTGGGCCATAATAGTTGGAAGTGAAAATTCACTTTGACATAAAATACCGCAAAGAAAATGTTTTGAGGATCTTCCGGGGTTGAATTGAGTCCAAATTGCTATGTAAAGTTTATAATTTGTTTGTAAAACAAGTTAAGCAGGCAGCAATAGTGGTAGTGTAATTTGTCCTGAGAGTGGTTATTGCTTACGGCTATAAATTGTTGAATTTACTGGGACTGTCGATGGTTACTACAACACAGGCTTTAAACGTTGGACTTGCATGTATCGGTAAGTGAGGCGATAGAAATGCAGGATTTTTGCAAAATGCGTTGTTTAATTAGTTGGTGGCCTTGTCTCTGGCTCTAAAGTTTTTGAATGTTAAAATTGCTCAAAGGATTTCGTGAGGATGGGATTGTGCTTCTGGTCCTTAGCTTTGCCAATCTCTCGGAAACACTTAGTTGTAGAATTGAGTAAATTGGGTTCGCTTTAGAATTGAGAGCTCGCTTTAGAATTGAGAGCGCCAGGACAAAACTAAAGAAAATGGCTATTCCTTTTTATCCTGGCTACGATCCGCAAACTTCGGATAGCTAAGGTTAGTCACCTAATTCTGGCTTTACATCTGGTGGCTTGTGTTGTTTGTGCACCGCCACGAAACATAATCGTTCTTCAATATTGTCTATACAAAAAGAAAAGCCAGAAAATAAGTACCTTTTTCATCGGTTTATTCCTGAAGTCTTTCCTTCCATGGCCGAGTTATAACTGTTGATAACTACTGTCAATTATTAACCAGCTAACTACTGAGTTAACAGCCAACCTATTACAGAATTATCACCACGTGAAAGCGTCCTAAAATATTCTGCCTCTTTTTCCATACTCTGATTCGCCCAAATGATTGGTGCTAATTTGCAGGATTTTGATATTTTGTTGCCCAAACGATATAATGAATAGTCGCCCAAACAATGTGTTGACTAATGCCCAAATGAAATGCCCCCCATAGCAAGCTATCAGCCAGCAGGAACTCGTCAAAACTAGGTCACGGTTATGACGAAGAAGGGTATATATAATTAAGATGTCCTCTCTAAGGTCATCATGATAAATATCACTTACTGTTTGTAGCCTGTTCATTAGGTAGTGACAATTTCCATACCCAAAATGAATCTTGAAATTTTGATACATACAAGGTTGTCGTTTAATATTCCTAGCTTAAAGAAATTCAAAAGACCCTATATAAAAGAAAATAGAAAGTGCTTGGGCCAAAATGTTTGTAGGCAAAACATAGCTGTCTACGCTTTTACTCCTCAGGAGCAAGAGAATATTACCTTGTTGATCAAAGCTGAAAATAGCTTCATCCATCAGTCTAACTGACGTTCTGCATCTTACCGAGGACCATTTCATATTTGCATGAGATTTGGATCCTATTTTTTTTCCTCTCCTGGATTCCATGGTATTCCTAAAATCACAAAGGATTGGAGTAAACTTGCTCTGCCGGAAAGATGATTTAAGATTTTTCATTTTTCATTGTAAACAAGGAAAATTACCAGCAAAAGTTTAATGTATAAAGTAATTGCTTTTTCCCTATAGTCAATCTTAGGTAATTTTCTCTTTCATTTATTCTTGCTCCCGTAATAATCTCCTCTTCCTTTGAAAAATATTTGGCAGAGAAAAGGCCCTACTGGAAATCAGAAATCTAAAGATGGCTCTATCCTTGAAACCTTTTCTGCTTTACTCTCGGACGCAGCACCTGTCCACCACCCACCCCCCAAAAAAAATCCTCTGCAAAGATCGTGTTTTTTCCCCATGGGCGAACCTTTCATGGGTTAGAGCAGAGAGATAAGAAGCTTCTCTCTGCAAAGGTCTTTCCATGACTGGGAGATCGCCTTGTTTTCTGTAAGCGGATCTTGGGGGCAGGATAGTCTGGATGAATGCAGAATTTGTGAATTTATGCAGGTTCCTTTTTTTTTTTTTTTAAAGAAGCAAGGATGGTGAGAGGTTATTCTAAAACTAATTTCAATTACAGGGTCAGCTGCTTTCTTGGGTTACTCTCATTTGTATGATTTACATTGCTTTTGTAAATTTTCTTGCTCTTTAAATCATTTTACTTCAGCGACCGAACTGTGGCCTGGTGCTCTTCCTTTATTTAAAGCTGTAACTGTTCTATTATAACTGACATGTTTCAAGAGTCTTGTTTAACCCCCGGATTTGTTGTGCTCTAAATACAAACGCTTTGGGGGTCTGGCTTTTCTGATGAGTAGCAAAGACCTTATGTCATTACCTGCTCTTCAATGCTTTCTAGATATCTCAAAACTGACAGCAATATCACACAGTTCCTACCTTAAACTAACCTGCGCTTGGCGCATAACATTTAATGTGAGTTATATCTAAACAAGTAAAAAATGAGCCGAAGTGGGTGGACGAAAAGTGCGGACGGACAGACAAAGCCATCTCTATAATAGCTTTCTTCTACAGAAAACTAAAATATATCACACCTGAAATGGCAGAATAGGAGAAAATAATCAAAATATGGCAGCTGATAAGTCCAGAAGACCGTTAAGTTGATGTCCGTCAAATAAGGTTATTGCTGCATTTGTGGCACGGGATGAGACTTTGACCTATCGTTTCTACGTACCTGTCTCCCAGCTGAAGCCTCTGCCTCGGCAGTTCTTTAATGTCTTGTGATCTAAGGTTCACTTTTGTCATGATTTCTCTCTCGAGAATTTGTCGTACCTTGTTTGAGCCTTTCTTATCGCATTTGCTTAAGCTTCCAAAGAATATGGTGTTCCTTCTTTCAAATGAACACTAAATTCTTTGGCAGCTTGAATTTCAAGTCAATGGTCCCTGTGGACTTGTTCCATATGAAGCAGATGGCTAGCTAGCTAAGCAAAGCTGGAGTAAAAGCCACGGGAAGGATACTAATGGTTGTGAGCCTATAGAAGGACTTAACCACTGGTTACAGAGGTGCGTCTCCAGTCAAAATACTCGACATGAAGTCCACGATTTCCAAGTGCGCCGCGCCAGACGCAATTCAGCTGGCTTAACAACAACAATAATAATAATAATAATAATAATAATAATAATAATAATAATAATAATAATAATAATAATAATAATAATAATAATAATAATTGTTATAAAACCATAATCTATAAATAAATTGCATTAATTTGCAAAACATAATATAGTTTATTTATATAGTTGCGGAATGTTTTAATTAAGTTTTCATGATATTGGGAATTCTGTAGCAATAATAATAATAATAATAATAGTAATAGTAAAATCTAAGTAGATCTTGCTTGTCTGCCCAGGGTGGGGGCAGGGTAGGCAGGAGATCGTGAGGGTAGGGAACACAAGACCCATCCACTCTCCTTGCAAACCTGTTTGTCCAACCCGGGTCGGGCTGGTAGGTAGGGGATCGGGAGGGTAGGGGAGACATAATGGTCAGCGCCAGGTTCCAGCACAGCGTAGCACGTGTTATCAAGTTTATAATAATAATAATAATAATATAACTTGTTATTATAATAAAAAGGCAAACCAAAGAGAAAGTGTATAACTTTATGAAAAACTAAAATTATAATAAAAATAATACGAGACTTATTTTACCCGCCTTACCTCAATCCGTCTAAAAGTCTAATCTGCTTCTCATTCGAAGCGGAAATATTTATTAAGCTCTTCCAAATGCACTTTTAATCAACACAAATGTTGTGGAATTTTTCTCATAAACGCAGAGATAATGTAATTACAGGGAAAGGGATCAAACGGGGCCAGTTGTTATTTTCGGGGGGTTGGGGGAGATGTAGTAGATAAAGAGGCCTTTGCCGTAGTGTCTAGTCTTATTTACTTTAAAATGTTGTTGCTGGGCTATCAAGTAGAGGTTCTGACAGATCATAAGCCATTGTTGGATCTCTTTAATAATCCGGATCTTTCCCCGAAAAGAGCCCGGTGGTATTTGACAATCAGGGATTTTGATGCTAAGCTTAAGTATATAGAGTGTAGACAGAATGGCGTAGCAGACGCCCTTAGTAGAAGTTTTGCTGATGAAGAAGGTATGCAAGTATGTTATGTATCGGGAGATTGCATAGAATGGGATATTAGTTAGTAGAAGCGAAGCAAGATGAAGACGAAATTCTGGGAGACTCAAAGGCGTTTCTTAGAGGGGAATTAGTTAGGAAGTGTTATAAGCTGCCTTTTGCGGTGCTTGAATTAGAAGGTAATTTGTTAGTTAGGAAGATTAGATACAGACAGAGAAATAGTGAAGATAAGGGTGATACGACGCAGTTTTCCTAGGAATTTAGTACCTACGGTGTTAGATTTGCTCACAGTAGTTCTGGCAGCCCGCATTTGGGTATTGAGAAAACGTATCAAAATTTACGGGGACAATTCTTTTGGAAGAATATGCTTAGTTCAGTAGAAGACCTTGTGAGAAGTTGTTCCGTTTGTAATGCATGTAAGCCATCGGGTCGTTTCTTGTAAATTGGGTTCATTCCCGATTCCTACCAGACCCGCATCCCGAGTCCACATGGACATTTTGAGTAATTTCTGTGAATCTAGTTATAGCCATAGGCACCTGTTGGTGGTGACGAATTAACTAGGTTCGTAGAGATTTTCCCGTTGAAGCATAGAACAGTGGAAGAGGTGGCAATAGCATTCTTTAACGGGTATATTTGCTGGTGCGGGGTGCCAGAGGTTCTGATTACAGATAATGGGCGTGAATTTGTGAATAGGACCTTAGAGTGTCTTGCGGATGTAATGGGTATTAGGAAAGTCCCTATTATTCCATATAGACCAGAAGTGAATGGCCTGTGTTAACGAGCAAATAGGAAGGTCATTGAAGCTCTTCGAATGACCATGGGAAGGTAATGATCCAAATTGGGATCGATATCTTCCACAGGTCCAACAAAGTATTAACACTATGTTCAGCGATGCCATTGGAATGTCTTCCAATGAGACGCTGTTTGGTTACCCAGAGTGTTCGATTTGTTGCCCAGTCCAACAAGTGACGATACAGTCAAGTCGCTTGTAGGCACTGCGAAAGAGAGATATGCACGTCTTGCTAAGAATCTTGAAATGAAAACGTGAGACATGGTAGATAGGAGCAACACAAAGCCAGATAGAGTTAAAGTGGCTGTTGGAGATAGGGTTTGTGTGAAAAATGTCAGGGATCAGTTGAACTATAAGCTGGGTCCTAAATTTGAAGGTCCTTTCCGCGTTGTAGAAGCAAAGGAGGGAAATAAATTTGTTTTTCTGGATGAAAACACGGGTGTGTCCCGGTTGACACATATATATCTAAAATTAAAAAGACGGGTTAATGGGAATCGTATGGGTTAATTCCTGGGTGATGCTGTAGTTATGTTCATTTCTTTTTCTTTTTTTTCTTTTTTTTTTCTCTCTCTCTTTTTTTAATGGGTTTTAAATGGGCGTATAGTAGTTTTTCTTTAACTGGGGAGGATGTTAGTCCTTAGAGTTATACAAATCTTTAAGTTCAGTTTTTACTCGTAGGTGTTGCAATACTTAGTTAAAATTATGTGCAGAATGCCGAAGAGTTTCATAGATGTATGATTTTTTTTTAATTTTTTTTATGGATTGCATCTGCGGTTAGGGACTTCATTGTTCGCATATGGCTACAGTAATTTGTTGTTTTGAGTTAATGGTTCGCGTTCACATGACTTTGGGAATCGTAACATGGGCTAATTTCGTAGTGAGGTTACACCCGTGTGCTATTATGTAAGAATATTATGAAGTGTAGTAGTCGTCTGACGCAAGAATAAGGTTTTGTTGCTTTGGATTTTGTTTTCGCCGGAGGGGGGGTTAATTAGTATATTGGACGGAATTGGTCTGATTTGTTACAGGTTTGGGTAAATCAGGGTTTAGGATAGGATTAGGAAGACTTTAATATAGCTTCCAAGTTTGGGTATTTGGATTTTTCAGTTCTCTTTTTGAATTAGAGGGCTGTGCCATTGGTAATTGTAGTTGTTATGATCATAGGAGCGACTGCCAGTATGTCAATTGCTATTTTGCTGAAGAATTGAGCAGGTTTCGACAGTATTTGCTAACCAGGGTAAAACTTTGATTTTATCCAGGTATTGCTGTTCCGACTGTCACTTTTTCCAGATACTACTCTTTTGGCTGTCTCTTTTATCCAGGTATTACGTTGGTGACTGTCCCATTTATCCAAGAGTTACTATACTGCCTGTCCCTATTATCCAAGTATTACTGTGGTGACAATCCCATCTATCCAAACATTTCCGTGCTGCCTGTCCCTTTTATCCAGGTATTACTATACTGAGCGTCACTTTCATGCAAGTATTACTGTAATGACTGTCCCATTTATCCATGTATTACTGTGGTGGTTGTCCCATTTATCCACGTATTACTGTGCTGACTGTCCCTTTTATTCAGGTGGGATTGCCGTGGTTACTGTCCCATTTATCCATGTATTACTGAGGTAACTGTCCCTTTTAACAAGGTATTACTCTTCTGACTGTCCCATTTATCCATGTATTACTGAGGTAACTGTCCCTTTTAACAAGGTATTACTCTTCTGACTGTCCCATTTATCCAGGTATTACTGCACTGTCTGTCCCTTTTATCCAGATATTATTGCAGTGACTGTCCCATGTATCCAGCTATTACTAGTGACCGTCCTTTTTAACCTGCAATTACTGTGCTAACTGTCCCTTTTATCCAGGTATTACTGTGGTGACTGTCCCTTTTATCCAGGTATTGCTGTAGTGACTGTACCATTTATCAAGGTATTACTGCTCAAACTGTCCCTTTTTCCAGATATTATTGTTGTGACTGTCCCTTTTATCCAGGTATTACTGTGCTGACTGTCCCTATTACTGCCGTGGTGATTGTTCAGTTTATTCAGACATTACTGTGATGACTGTCCATTGTATACAGATATTACTATAATGAATGTCCCATCTATCCATATATTACTGTGGTGGCTGTCCCAGCTATCTATGTATTAATGTGTTGACTGTCCTTTTTATCCAGGTGGTATTACTGTGTTGAATGTCCCATTTATCCAGATATTGCTGTGCTGTCTCTCCCTTTTGTCCAGGGATTACTATACTGATTGTCCAAGTTATCCAGGTATTACTGTGGTGTCTGACCAATTTATCCAGACATTACTGTGGTAACTGTCCCCCAGGTATTACTGTAGTGACTGTTCCTTTTTATCCAGGTATTACTTTGGTGTCTCTCCAATTTATGCAGATATTACTGTAGTGACTGTCCCATTTACCCCTGAATAAACCTAAACGCAGCCCCGCACTTAGTGAAAATTCCCACTAAACCTAATCCCACACCCCCCTAAACCTAAACACCCACACTACTAAACTTAAACACACCCCTTACTAAACCTTAAACTCACCCCCTGCTAAACCTAAATACTTACCCACTATACTTACCCACTAAACCCAAACACACACCCCACTAAACCTAAACACAAGCCTTGATACAGCATTATTATGTTTTCACCACTGAAATATGGAATTCACGAAGTGATTATGGGATCTTATCAGATCACCATAATAGCATTCAGCTCATAAATACAGTAGAGTGCCACTGGGCACCGTGATAACAATGACTCGAAATTAATATGAATTATTAATGAGACTTTTCAATAAGTTTTCTGTTTTCGATTCACATAAAACAAAACTTCAAAAACTCGAATAAAGATCTGGCATCTTCCAAAAGAGTATTATTTTTATATTAGTTTATTAATTTTGTTAAATTATTGAGATTTTTATTCTAGCAACAATCACATTTTCCATATCTATTTCAAATTCATAATGCTTTTAGCACTTTCACGCATATATTTACTGTACAAATATTTATTTGTTATAAATAAAGAGAAGTTCATGGATATAATGTGTGGAAATATTTATAAAACTTTTACTGACTGAATAGAATTTCCATAGAATGTTTTCATAGATATTCTCTCTTGTTTTTTGTTTTTATCCTAAACATTTGATTTGCTGTGTTGTTGAAAATAACTTTGGGAACCCTAGTAGTTAGTGTAGATCAGTAAAAAGTCAATTTGTAATCAGGAACGGTGATATTGCCTACTATAGCATTACAAATGCTGCAATTATCAGATGGCATCAGATGTTTTAATAAGAGTGATATTAAAGAAAAATTGGAGTGTATAAATTCGAAAATATAATCTGCCAAAAATTATATAGAGGCTGTGATTGATTCTCAAAAGAGAACAAAACTTCCGACTACCTTAGTGCGCTGTTGCGAGCGGCACTGGTTCACAAAGAGGTCCACAAACAAATGGAGTGAGGGTCAAGGAAAACTCAGCCAGATTTTAGCAAATGATTCCATTTAAATCAGAAATACGTCAGTTTTACAATTATGGGAAAATTCTTGCAACTCACTCGTTTTGTCTATATAAGCAAAAGTCGGTTTGGTCTTAGGTGAAAGCATGGAATTCTATATGCAAGAGGATGCGTATATGAAGGAAATTCGTTATTATTCATTTTAAAAACAAGTGGCTGGGTGCGTTAGCATCTGTAGACAACTGTATGAAACGATCCTCATTTTGTTAAGTCACTCTGTGATATTTCATCATTCTGATTGTGCCATAGGAATCATCATAACTGTACTTTGCTTACGTTGTTTGTCTCGTACTTAAGTCATTCTTGTTGCAGCTGAAGAACACCAATGTCGATGACTTAGATGGAAGACAAACAAACTGTAGTCACCTTTGCCTGGGCTCGTATCCTGCCATTTTGCTGGGATAAAAAGAAGAGATGAAAATTGGTTTACGTTATCCACCATTTCAACTTCAGTTCCTTAAACAACAACAACAAAACTGCATAGCTTGGTGTTCTCTGAAAGTCTCCTTTCAGCATTTTTATTGAGTTATATAAAGGCAAAAATACAAATAAACAAACTCACTGAACGGTGTCTGGGCAAATCGTCAAAACTCGTTCCATGCGACTTCAACTTCTGATACCGGGGAAACTTTGGTCTTCATTTGGTGAGTTTTATCATAAACATGATTTCGACAAATGTTACCTTACAGCATCAATATCCATTTATTATAATCTTATCGGAATGCGCATAATTAAATAGCATTTCGCTTGATTCTGTAACAATTAAAGAAAAAAACATTAAATAATTCGCAGTAGATCCGTTAGGCTTCTCTGGTGTAGGGATACATCTTGATTTAAAGTCTTAATTTGCTCGATCTTTTCTTTATTTAGAGTCAAGAGGTGACATAATTAGAGCCTTTGACTGGAATATCAATATGAGATTTTCACATCGGTGTTTTTATGGGGCCTTAAAAATCAAGACTTTAAATGATAATTCTTGCCATCTGTTCTCCCAGCTTGGTCAGATAACGACAAGGGATCATACAGCAGTAGTTTCACATCTCTTCTGTTAATACACCATTAGTCTAAGTAAAATAAAAGTCATATATTAGAAGTATCAACAAAAAACAGAGCTTATAACTAATTCAGTACAGCCTGCTGATGGAAGCGTTGGTCTGCCATAGACCACACCTAAAAACATTCAATCATATTGAAATGAAACCATCGATGCGACACGCACATTTCACACACATGACGAATGAGTGCAATTTGTTACAGTTCGGTAGCTGCTGAAATTGATTCGTAAATATGTCTCATATACTCTTTGCAATTGCACTAATAAATGTGCTCACCCAATGCCGAGTCACAAACACACGACTGCGCATACGGAAGTTGAATTTCAAATATCCATACAATATTAGACGAAACCAAAAGCATGCACAAAAACTCACATTCCCCGGACGAAATCTTTATGAGATATAATTCTCTCTGTTGGAGCCCTGAACTCTCTCTCTCTCTCTCTCTCTCTCTCTCTCTCTCTCTCTCTCTCTCTCTCTCTCTCTCTCTCTCGAAAACATATTCATATATTTTTCTACCTACAATCGGTGGGCCATTTTGGAGAATAAATTTTCATGATTAGATCTAAATATGCCCCCCCCCCCTCTCTATTAACAAAGGCTGCAAACGGTGAAGCCTGAAATGAGAAACATGAGAGCTTAAGGGAGCAACTTCTTTTTTATTTATATGAAATGAGGAGTTTTGCAAGTCGACTGAGCATGAAATGACAACACTAAATGAGGCAGAGAAGCTTTTATAATTATCATCAATCTCTTATGACGTTGTGTATGGAATTGGCAACGCATGTGATGAGTGGAAGGCGTAAAAATTTACACTTTTCAACACTGGTAAAAAATCAGTATTTTCAGGTGGTACCAACAGTTCAAGAAAGTGACTTCTCTTAAATGAGAGAGAGAGAGAGAGAGAGAGAGAGAGAGAGAGAGAGAGAGAGAGAGAGAGAGAGAGAGAGAGTTCTCCTTCACGCATGACCGGCCTTCCTTTCATATTTGCAAAAAGAGGTCGAAAGTTGAGGGTCATTAATTATTCCGGACCATTAGCATTCACTTAACGTTAAATGTCGACACCGAATTCTGTCTAAGAATAAATGGATTAACACACTTTCACTCGCCAATAGCAAGAATTTTTTACTGATTTTTTTTTAGAAAATATAGACTAGGCAAAATTAATGATTATATAATTATTAAAAATTCATATTCTTTATTTAGGATATCCATATAAATGGTAGATTTCAGATTAAACTTTATCTTGAAACAGTAATAAAACATTGATTCCTCAGCTCAAGGCTTTGTCGCCACTTCCACTGAACCTCTTGCGGTCTATGAAATCTTTATGTGTGGCTGTAGTGTTACATATCTAGAGATCTGCGGATTTACTAGGCCTAATCACAAAATACATTATTAGTTCTTCCATCATTTGACGATTATAGACTGTGACCACATTTACAATAAGTTTTGTAAGGACTGGCAGAAAAGTTCTGAAGGTATTTCTATTCCTGTACTATACTGTACATCCTCTTTATAGCAAAGTACTGTGGCCTAATTCACGGGTAAATGATAAACAGTTTTCACGGAAGGCAATATCCAAGGCACGTTCCCAATGGGGTAAGCAGTGGTAAAAGTAATCCAGTATACTTCTCTTTTCAACATGTCAGCTTACCATATGGGGTATATTATTATTATTTTTTTTTTTTTACAAATTTCGGATGGGTATAGCTATTGAGAATCTTCTAAGAAGCGTAAAAAAAACATTAACAAAAAGCATAGGAGCACGAGTATGGAATAAGCAGCGACCGCAGAACTGAATCCTTTGGACAGATTCCAGAAATGCATCATAGCAAAAGCATATTTGTCCTTACAAGTGACTGATATCTCAAGATGTCTGCTGACATCCACTTTCCTTCCCACCTCAAGATTTCTCTTCAGCCGATATGTGTTCTCTTCGTCGCATCGATGTCACGAAAATCTCTAAGCCTGTCTCACTGGAGCTCAGGCTTTATCCGATGGTGATTTCGAAGGAGGAAGGCGCGTTAGAGATGAAAATACTTCAAGAGGATCGAAATGTTAGGGAGAAACATCTTCATTATAGTCCATCCTTAACGGGAGATAGACGTGTATCATATTTCTCGTAAAATGAGTAACTGGATAAACACTTTAGGGTAAACTTGTCATGGTGGGGGCACCATGATTCACAACCATATTCAGACGCTGATTGAACAACAGGAATGGAATCGATTTCTTTAAGTGTGACATGTTCATCTCATAAGAAAACAAGTAAAAAATGAGCTAAAGTTTCTTCGGCGCAATCGAGTTTTCTGTAAAGCCGCTACAGCACATAATCAAGGCCACCGAAGATAGATATATTTTTCGGTGGTCTCGGTATAATGCTGTATGAGCCGCGGCCCATGAAACTTTAACTACGGCCGGCTGGTGGCCTGTCATATAATATTGCCAGAAGCACGATTATGACGGACTTTGACCTTAAACAAAATAAAAAATACAGAGGCTGGAGGGCTGTAACTGGGTATGTTTGATGACCGAAGGGTGGATGATCAAACATACCAATTTGCAGCTCTCTAGCCTCAGTAGTTTTTAAGATCTGAAGACGGACAGAAAAAGTGCGGACAGACAGACAAAGCCGGCACAAAAGTTTTCTTTTACAGAGAACTAAAATGGAAGTTACACAATTCAGGAAAAAGAGAAGAAACAGAATAATTCGAAATGACTGAAGGGAGAGACAGAAGGAAATTCTCATGTCGTCTGACGCTGGAATCGACGTCTTTTGTTTCTGTGACTGCGAAGATGGTATTACACAATGAAGGAACGGCGATTAAAGTTACACTCTCTATCAACGAGATGTCGAGAACAATGGCCAAAGTCATATTTGCAGAGAAAGCAACGAGAAACGATTTTCTTAAGCGGTTAAATAAGATTCTTGTCCACCTGACTGAGCGATTAATGAAAATGCCTAATATTGTAAATATATCAATTTGTTGTTTAGAGACTTGTTCTGTGAGTGGATTATGGGAAGATTGGTAGACTTTTTCCGTTGACAAGGTCATTGCAAATGTCAGTTACCTCTAGAGAGAGAGAGAGAGAGAGAGAGAGAGAGAGAGAGAGAGAGAGAGAGAGAGAGAGAGAGAGAGAGAGAGAGAGAGGCAACTTGGACAAGATTTGAGCGATGCTGTTATAAGAAATATAAAGATATTGTTCCGATCTTATGGACAAGTTTTCATACAAAATGTTTAACAGAAATGTGTTACTCTGAAAGACTTCCTGGCCCTTTTCCACTGAATTTTCGCAATATGTGGACGCATTTATACAACCGTGTGGATTGCTTGTTAACACTGTTTCATTGTTATGTGAAAACAAAAGAATTGGAAAACGTGAAAAATTGTGGGATAAAAATCATTGTATCATCCTGGTAGATGTCAGCTTTTGTTTGACATGCGAAAAAGTAAAAGAATACCAATCGTTGCGTTCTTTGTTCAGAGAACACGTGAAAATACTTCCTGGTAAGTACGTGTTATTTTTACGTGCAGGTATTCAGCGTTAAGTTTTCTATTCTGGATAACTAACACGCTTCAGAGTTAACGTTGGCGTAAAATACCTCATCAAGAAGGTCAGAAAGAACGACTGAATCTATATAAATGGTGATCAAACTCACAAAAATCCTACGTTCTAATAGCTTTGGTCATATCTGTTGATGGCATCTTTACATTGTTGGTGAATATCTGCTGGCGTCATAAGAAGTCTTACGTGAGGGACCAAAGATATAGAGTACGTCCCATTTAGTACCCCCGAAAAGCAGTGTATCGTGTTTATATATCTTTCACTGTATAACATTTTTTTATGCAACAGAAAACAAAGCTGAAATTATCTGCTTTATCATACCTACTTACTATGATGGCTCTCGGTTCTCATTGTGACCCATTGCCTGCTGAACCTTATCAGCTTTTATTATTATTATTATTATTATTATTATTATTATTATTATTATTATTATTCAGTTCTCTTCCTCGTTGGCTTCTGCACCGAACAGGCAACTGGCTCAGCCGCTTTCTCCGGAGGAGATTGAAATTCCCTAACGGTTTTCTCGCGAACCATTGCTCGTGTCCTGACAGAGAAAGAGACTCATCAGTTGGGATGTGGAAAGGAGAGTCAATACTCCCTCTCTCTCTCTCTCTCTCTCTCTCTCTGTCTCCCACACACAAACGCGCGCACACTCGTGCACACATAATTTTCTTGGTCTATTACATTGGCAAAATGTCTCTATTACGCATATTTCGTGAATATCTCTCTCTCTCTCTCTCTCTCTCTCTCTCTCTCTCTCTCTCTCTCTCTCTCTCTCTCTCTCTCTTTCTTCACTGCATTAGGCTTTGCGGGGAACTTGAATACATCTTTGCTTAAATGTTCCTAAAAATTTACTTTTCATCCCCCCCCCACCCCCACCCCCAAGCGCCTTCTTTCTCTACAGGCACAGTTAGAGAGAAATCACCTTTGCAAACTCGTGGTTTCTGCCCCAGCTGAATGAAACTTTAAACTCATGATTTAGAAACAAAAAATAAGTTCCTCAGATAAAGACCAAAGAGATCATAACTGATGACTAATTTTCCCCGACTCGATTCTCACCAGCAGACGACATCACAGTGCTGATGAGGAGGAGGAGGAGGAGGAGGAGGAGGAGGAGGAGGAGGAGGAGGAGGAGGAGGAGGAGGAGGAGGAGGAGGAGCAAAGGGTCTCTGCTTTCACGATAAAGGAAGAGACACGCCACATCAGCTTCACTTTCCAACCCATCTGTTTATGCAAACTGAACTCTGCATTAGGACGTGCGAGAAGCAGGAGGGGGAATGGGGGAGGGGTAGTAGAAACTGTGTGATGAGGTAAATAAGAGCAAATGTGGCAGAAGATCAAGTGTAAGACTCCTTTAAAAGAAATGAGCTTCTTTGATGGTCAATTTACTAGCTAAAGAATCTGTCGCTGTGCCAAAAGTTAAATTCCTTCAAGATTCCACTAAAATTCCGAGAAAGTAAATGAAAAAAAAACAGATACAGAAGAAAACAGCGTTCTCCCAGTTCACTGGATGAAGAATAGTCAGAGGACATTAAAATATGGTTTTATGAGGGAAGGAAATTCTATTCCAATTGAATATATACTGGTAATCTAAATGCCTATTTTCGTCTTCTTTTTCCTTAATAACTTTACATTTTGTTACCATCCCGTATCCACACGCAGAGAACATAATCCACCAGACATACCACAGGCTCAGTACCACTAATGCCTCATAACAGGTTGTCTGATGTCTTTAACACAGTTTTTGAGTGACTCGCAGCAAATGCATCACAGATCATAAGTTGCAGGCGTAGTGAAGACGCGGTGTAGTCCAGGACACTACTCTAATAAAAGGAAGTTATTACTCTCGTGCAGAATTTAGCAATGACATTGGAGCATGGCTGCCAATCGGCTGCACCATTTGCTAGGCAGTTAATATGATGAATGTCAGTGGATCCAGAGTTTTACTTCATTTCCCGAGCAAGACTCATCTGACGCTGTTCCTTCAACAAAATGTTAACATAATACTTAAAACGAGATGATAATCTGTTATTCCATTAACATTTTAATAATTCATAAAATTAGATCATACTTAAGGCAATACATCAAGAAAACATGCAGTTATATCGAATTTTCTCCGGATAAAGCTTTCCCATCTTCGAAATTCCCAATATGAAAACAGAATATGGCTTCCCAGGACGGTATATTTGCATCACTGTTATTCTGGCATTGAACGACAGAAATGGCATGAGCAGTTTTAAGGAACAATCATTGAAAAAAACATCAGGAATGAGAATAGCCACTTGGTAAAAGATCACTATTTTTTTAACTCTCTCTCTCTCTCTCTCTCTCTCTCTCTCTCTCTCTCTCTCTCTCTCTCTCTCTCTCTCTCTCTCTCTCGTAGCAACAACACCCTCCAAATAGCAGAGTTAATGGCCCATATAAAGAGGCACTTACTTGGGAGGTTGCTCAGGAAGTTGCATGTCCCAAGAACTTGGCTCCATCATGCCAAGAGCAGCAGTTGTGCTACTTTTGTGGCCTTTACACTGCTGCAGAGACGCCACATTACGTCTTCAAAATGGTGCTTTTCCATTTTCTTTCTATTTCCTCAACAGGACACTTTTCCTTTTCCTCTGAGCCTGAAAAATTTTAAATCTTCAATTATGCAACAGAATAAATTGCATTGAATGTAATTCTTTACTCGCTGTTGATTTGATGGAGTCATCGGAAATGACGTAAATGTTCAAGTAATATTGTAACTATATTGTACATATAGTATAAGAATTACATTATGTTCCTTAGCATTTTATAGTTCAAGATTTTTTGTGTTATGCATTATTAAATGAATAATGATACGCGTTGGGTTTATATTATTATTGTTGTTATTATGATCGTCATTTAAAGGAATACTATATAGGTCCTAATGTGTATGACACTTTCACTTGTAAGTTTAAGTGAGTGTTACTGGCCTTTCTTTGCCTATCGGGATTCCACACCCAACATGTCTGAAACTTCAACAGTGAAATATTCCTGAAACATTATGATGCACAGTCCTTAACTACTCTTAACGTTGCAGAATATTTTCATTAACCTTTTAAAATCTTAAGAATCTTACATATTTGATATTATTTTTATTCTTAACTGATATATATTGAAATTTTACCTATATTTTTTGTTATGAAAACATTCAGAGAAGTAATATGATGAAATATAAAAAAAAACTAGTACACAACAAGCATTAAAATCTAGTTAGATGGATAAGGAAAAAGTTGGCTTCTCATCTTAAAATATGGTAATTGTTTTTATATCTGTATTCGCATTAGACCTCAACAACTTGAGATCTCCATGTTTCAGAAATATCAACAAAAATAATTAAACCTTGACAACAATATCTGAGTTGAAATGATGTCAATGCTGGTTCGCCTGGAGTGCAGAAGTTTTTCAAGAACAGTTGTAAATCTCTCTCTCTCTCTCTCTCTCTCTCTCTCTCTGTCTGTCTGTCTCTCTCTCTCTCTCTCTCTCTCTCTCTCTCTCTCTCTCTCTCTCTCTCTCTCTCTCTCTTTCTGAAGGTTTGGTTAAAGGAAATATCAACAAAAGTAATTAAACCTTGACAACAATATCTGAGTTGAAATGGTGTCAAGGCTGGCTCGCCTGGAGTGCAGAAGTTTTTCAAGAACAGTTGTAAATCTCTCTCTCTCTCTCTCTCTCTCTCTCTCTCTCTCTCTCTCTCTCTCTCTCTCTCTCTCTCTCTCTCTCTCTCTCTCCATTCAATGTATATCGTTATGTCAAAATATGGAACAGGCCCAAAAAGGGGATGAAAAGCAGTCATAGCCACTTTCTCGATGCCCAATTTGATATTGATACTTATGCTTACTACAATATGAATAGGAAATTAAGGTTATACATATTTGAGCATTCAAATCAGAACAGAAAGAGGAAGAAAGAGAGAGAAAGGGAGGTTAACTATCTCATGTTTTTCTTCATAACTACAGTATTTGTTGCCCAAACTGTAAGCGTAAATATTTGCAATAAATAAAAAACCCAAAAGGGTGTCGGAAAATGACTTGGTTGCACAGAGTTATGTGTATACTCTGGGAGGGAGAAAGAGACAGGGTCAATATTCTAAATTAGGTAAACAGACAGATGAATAGATAGAGGAACTTGCAGTGTCAAAATAACTTGATGTGTAAAGAAACATTGTGGGAAGTAAAATGACAGACATAAACCTTTGAGAGGGAAAATCGAACCAAGAGACAAAATTACAAAAATATTTTGAGCCGTTTACTAAAGGAGAATGAGAATTCAAGATGTGATTTTGAAAGAAGACGGGTAAATTTAAAGAAGCGCAGTAGTATTGCAAGTACAGTTGGTAACGTGTTGGCCTCGCAATCTCGGGGACCAGCGTTCGCTCCTTGTCAAAGGGCGATAATGAGAGTGTCTACCGGATGGTTACTGCCATGAGTGACGACACGGCTTGGGGTGGAGGGGGGGGCGGTGGGCGTTGGAGTTCCCGGCTGACGTCCGCCCGAGAGGCAATAGCCTGTGGGAGGAATGAAACCAACACCTTTAACTTTAATTAAAGGAAGCAAAATTGAAATTGAATTCGGGTATTATATCTTGAAAAGACACAATTATAGTTACACATTCCAAGGCTTAAGGTGATCATTAAGGGAACGTTCATAATTTGCTACAAATGTTAAACTTCATTTAATAGCGAGAGATGGAAATATACTGGTGATTACAGCTATTCTTATCATACAGACAATACAATTGAAATGTACGAACCTGTTTTAGGATATCATGTGGGCTTCCTTAGTTTGGGATATAAAAACGGCACTTTTTATTATATTATAAGGATCATTCTTCAAGATCAATGGATGCCTAAATATATCTATTCCCAGGGGATTTGCCTGATATGTAGGTTTCATATCAGTTGGTCCTCAAATATCCGTATATTGAGGCTCCTTTCCTCCTTACATCGCCTTCGCAGCTGTTATTCGAGTTTAATATGCTACGGCTACACAACTTTTGGTAATTACGCTCGCGATTTTTCTTGCTATTAAATTCCTCATTAGATTCCTGCATTATTTTTGCGGGGAAAAAGCATCCATCACACCCTGAGTGCTTAGCTAATGAGCAACGCTGAAGTTAAAAACAAATTTAAACTTTCACTGCAGGCACTCTTTGGATAATGTTCCAGCAATGCGGCTCTTCTTGAAATTACAACATAATTATATATATATATATATATATATATATATATATATATATATATATATATATATATATATATATATATATATATATATATATATATATATATATATATATATATATATATATATATAATCAGAAAGCTACAAACGTCCTTTAATATCCAATTCACTCTACCTCGGAAGTAATATATTTTCATATATGTTACCGAAGGGGAATTTTTTTAGGTGATAATAAGTCCACCGTCCCGTGGGATCGAACCAGCGACGGACGGGGGAATCAGGACTACAGTGACACACTAACCAGTCGGTTAGTGTGTCACTGTAGTCTTGATTCCCCCGTCCGTCGCTGGTTCGATCCCACGGGACGGTGGACTTATTATCACCTAAAAAAATTCCCCTTCGGTAACATATATGAAAATATATTACTTCCGAGGTAGAGTGAATTGGATATTAAAGGACGTTTGTAGCTTTCTGATTGTATATGAATCACGGTGATGTGATAAATAGTCATATATATATATATATATATATATATAGATATACATATATACATATATATATATATATATATATATATATATATATATATATATATATATATATATATATATATATATATATATATATATATATATAGATATACATATATACATATATATATATATATATATATATATATATATATATATATATATATATATATATATATATATATATATATATATATATATATATATATATATATATATTTACGTTTTTCCGTGGTTTTAGTTTGAAATATGCTCTGTGAGACAGGTAGCAACAATTTAAGGTGATTTTGCCTTGTGATTCTGACTTCGTGGGTACGGGAAAACGTAAAAAAAGAGGAAAACAAAGGAGAATTTCATATGAGCATAGGGCTCTGGTTACTGAGGGAAATATTACGTAAAACACGTGGGCACATTTAAAGTAGTGTATTTACATAAATGACCTTATTAGTACGGGAAAGAGGAACTCAAGTAGATTGAATGAAACTGGGGAATTCCAGACACAGTCCGAGAAGCTTCCACGATGGGATCCCTCTGAAATGAGAGATATGCACATTATACGCCAGTAATGAAAATAGACAAAAGAATAATGAATTCGAAGCTGCACTGAGGGTGCCAAAGGAGTAATAAAGACTTAATACTGCCGATGCAAGAGGCACACGGACATTAGACAAGGGAGATTTCTGGCTTTCTCTTTAAGAAAATATTACGAGACAAAAGCGTGACTGAAATGGGGCTCTTCCAGGGCACTTTACCTTAGCAGATTTTTCGAGGGCGTGTAGAAGGCGGTCCGTGGATGACTTGCGATTTCCGAGGACGAGTTTCTTCCACGTGGTGAGATGCAAGGGCTTCCGTAAAGGGGCAAGGCGATGGGGACTCCTCAAAACTCCAAGCAATGGCGTGTGGGCTCGAGGAATACGGTTGAAGGGCACGAGGAGAAGTATACTTTGGGAAGGGCCACGTGGTTAGGATGCAAGGGCATCGGTGGGGCCAGGTGTTGAGGACGTCTTCACAAGTTCACTCCATATCTTCCAGCCCGCGTGTGTGTCGAGACCTCGTGGGCTTTTGCCTTTTATCCCCTCCTATGGGGCAGGGGTGCGCCCAACACAGATGCTTTGACTCATTGCACCTGCTGCCCGCAGGGGAGGTTTTGGCCTGTAGGAGAAACACCCAAGCCAGATTACTTTTGCCTCGAAGGAAAGATCTTTATAAAAAATGGGAGCGCCTTTAATCTTTTAACCCTTGTTTTTAAGTCGATAGACAGATGGTCTATCGATCGGCCGGCTGGCAGTAAATGAACAACCAACAACAACAAAGGAGGGGGGGGAGGGGAGGCAATTTGCTAGCGAATTCTTGCTAATCATAATAATATATATATATATATATATATATATATATATATATATATATATTATATATATATATATATTATGTGTGTGTGTGTGTGTACTTGCCTAGGTTAATTTTCATGGCTTCAGATTTTCTGAAATGTTGTGTGATGGGGAGGCTGATGAGGTTCTCGCTTGGCGTTTGAGGCGAAGATATTGTATCTGCTAGAAGAGCTGCATTGCTGGAACATTACCCAAAGAGTTTCTGCAGTGAAAGTTTGAATTTGTTTATAACTTCAGCGTTCCTCATCAGCTAAGCACTCAGGCTGTGATGGATGCTTTTTCCCGCAAAAGTAATACAGGAATCTAATAAGGAATTTAATATATAACATTCATCGCACATACAATGAATTTTGATTGCTCAATTTTATATACTTCCTTCTACTGAAGGCATTGAAGTATGAACCTTCACTCACTAGATTAAAGAATGAGGTGAGAGCTAAATCACAATGTCACCAAAAAGCACAAGAGGTTCCTGCTGACCTGAAAACTTATTTGAAGACACCTGGGAATATATCACGATAGACTGGTTTGGTATTAAAATTGTTTTCATCTTCAATCTAGGTCTTTGGGGAGGCTTGGGTGACTCATGACGAATAAGATCACAAATTTGCAATTACTACATTTGATTGCAAAACAGAAAGGACATTTTTAAAAGTTTTTTTGTTTACAAAAGGCAGCTGATGACGTTTGTCCCTGTCTTGAATGGTGCAAGAATAGTTGCTGATTTCATCACGCTAATAAAAAAAATATGTAAATGATTCT
Source organism: Macrobrachium rosenbergii (assembly GCA_039081455.1). Classification (NCBI taxonomy): domain Eukaryota; kingdom Metazoa; phylum Arthropoda; class Malacostraca; order Decapoda; family Palaemonidae; genus Macrobrachium; species Macrobrachium rosenbergii. Next base: position 3,801,984 of record JANJGK010000046.1, on the reverse strand, counting down.
TAAACAAGACTTACTCCGTCTGCTTGCATATTGAACATTTTCATATATGGAGCGATGCATAAGCCACAGAGATGTTATTGAAAGACTTTGGGTTAATAAAAGGAACTGCCGAATGGGTGCAGAGTGACTGATGTTTGGTGACGTGACGTTATGATAATTCAACATCTCTTTTCAGGAGGTTTGGTCATGTTGAGAAAATAGAGTAAATAGGAAGGTGCACAAAGTTCATTTCAGAAGTGCGGGGCGCTAAGAGTATAGGTATAAGAAGTGGCTGGTTTTGTCCAAAGTTTATGCACTTGGGTTTAATTCCTGACTCATCAGTTAACTTAAAGGATATGAACATGTGGATACAAGTGGTCAGAAAACTACTATTATTATTTATTACGAGAACCTTTACTTTTGTCTTTTTAATTATCATTTAACTTTATTCTGTCCGTGGCTCTTACTTCATTTTATTGCATATCCTTTATAAACTATTACATTATTCTCTTTAAAAAAAGCTAGTTTTTCAGCATCCACGACGATTCCCTTTAAAAAGCTTCTAATAATCGTAGGGTCTATTTGGAGTCAGATAAAAACCTACTCCTTGACTAACAATGGGCCATGCACTAAACCTTGGAAGTGGTAGACCAGGTCTTAATTTTCAGATTTCATTAAACTCTAACCTACCCAACGTACAGACAATGATCCATTATTATTATTATTATTATTATTATTATTATTATTATTTTTATTATTATCATTATTATTATTATTATTATTATTATTATTATTATTTTATTATTATCTGAAGGTAATAGACCCTCTTTCAAGCAAGTTTTGTTAAAGAGAATGGCAGCATCAGTAGAACTGATTTTATATATGGTCTTCTCAATTCTTATTATTATTTTGTTCTCGTCAGGGCTGATATTTGCTAATAACAGGCCGAAGTTCATAGTCTGGATAAGGAATCGGTTTCTTGAAGTAATAATTTTATTGCATAAAAGAAATGGCGTTTGATCGCCGTAGAGTTTCTGGAAATCAGGATTTGTTGTATTTTCGTGTGAAAAAAAAAAGTATATCTTAGTTTAACCAGACCACTGAGCTGATCAACAGCTCTCCTAGGGCTGGCCCGAAAGATTAGACTTATTTTTACGTGGCTAAGAACCAATTGGTTACCTAGCCTTCTCGTTGTTCTAAGGGCGTAGCGGAATTCCAGCATTTCCAACCGTATCATCGGTTCATTCTCAAACCTTTAGCAAATATCAGCCTTGACGAGAACAAAATAATAATCAGAACTGAGAAGACCATATATAAAATCAATTCCACTTATTATTATTATTATTATTATCATTATTATTATTATTATTATTATTATTATTGTTATTATTATTATTATTATTATTATTATTATTATTATTATTATTATTATTATTATTATTATTATTATTATTATTATTATTATTATTCCAACTTTTTATTTTCCGTTTGTTTTTGTCAATTGTGATTTTTTCCATATTTATAACACCCTTTCTTAATATTCGCTCTTAAAATTTCATTTATTTATTTTTTTATGAATATCCAGCTTACGAGCAATGGTATTGCTGCCAAACATTGTGCAGATTTCCTTACCTCAGATCTCAAATGGCTCATGTTGACTTCTCTCTGATTCATGCATAATATATGTGTGCTGCTTTCCCCGTGCATCTCCAAGATGCTCCAGGAACGAATTTAGCCAAGCCATTTCTTCTTGTTATTCCCCCTGATCCAATTATCCGCACTTCCCGAGGAGGCCAGCTCCGTAAATATATCTTTCCTCACGTCATTCCCTGGGATCAATCTCGTTCCATCGTTTCACCTTCTTCCATCCGTCTATTCAAGGGATGAAGAAGAGCAGATTGGGCTCTCACACTTTCCATACAATTCCAGTTCTCCTTCTTCATCTCCAAGGACAGAGGCAGGATATTTCCCGTGATCGTGTCTGAACATCCGAAGGATCTGTTTTGTAACTACAAGGTTTTATGTTGGATATTTTCTGTGATTAAGAATGATTTTATAAAGGAGAATAATTATTTCGGTGAGGGTTTGTGATTCTCTGTTCGATACTTTCACTGGTTCGGTCTCACTAACCAATTTTCCTTTCCTCGAAGTATATTGGTGAGAAATAACTTGATGGTAATCAGGCAATTATATTTGCTGTAGGTTTAGACAACTTTTGCCTGTAAATATGCTTAATTTAACACACATACACACACACGCGCATATATATATATATATATATATATATATATATATATATATATATATATATATATATATATATATATATATATTATATATATGTGTGTGTGTGTGTGTGTACATATATATATATATATATATATATATATATATATATATATATATATATATATATATATATATATATATATATATATATATATATATATGTATGTATATATCGAATGATAACTAACTATTAAATGTTCCATCCTCGAAGTTCGCATCATATTAATGGCGCAATGTCCTAAGAAACGTTTTGAAACGAAAAGAAAAAAAAATGAAAAGAAGAAAGTGCAGCTTGGGACGTTACCACCAAGCCCCGAGGCTATTTTGTAGTGAATGGGAGAAAGAGTAATACAGTTACCTTTTGGGCCTCGTTGTGACCCACATGCTTGCAAAGGACTCCTAAAGCGTTACGTAACTTTCATGCAGTCTCTGGGACGTTGTCCACGGGTGCAGTGACCTGTCCCTTTCTTCTGCAGGTTTCTAGTGATCTTTAAAACTTTAAATATGGTCATTTCTAAGTACAGGAGAATATACAAGCGATGTCAGAGACACAGACAAGTTTCAGCCCAAATTCCCACCGCATCTAGACGTATAGGATTAATAATATTGTACGGTAAGAATAGTTAACAAGTCTATTATTGTGTGATAAAACATGAACCTTAATGAAGTACGGAAGTATATCAATTTTGTTATGAGGCATATTTGACAAAGTCAAAGCCTTTTGTGTAGTTGATGGGAAAAAGGAATGAAATTCAAACATTTGCAAAGTTCAGTAGACAGATTTCATATTGTTTTATGCATAACAGCTTCCACGGCAGTCTTGGTAATATATTGATGCTGAGGCTTTTAAATATGTATCCCAAATGCCAACCCCAACCTGTCTCTCTCTCTCTCTCTCTCTCTCTCTCTCTCTCTCTCTCTCTCTCTCTCTCTCTCTCTCTCTCTCTTTAAATTCTGCACGATAAATAAATTATTTTCATAAAGAGTTTTGCTTTTTATGAACGCAATTACAAATATTTTCAGCTGTTCAATCAGCTGAGTTCACATACCAACGTTATTTTCATAACTGGAAAACACGAAATTACAAATATTATCTTGTGTTCAGGCGGTCAGATAATACTTTGAACGGTATTTAGTATAAATGCTCAGATTTGTTGTTTAACATGGATTATATCAATATTTTCTGAAAACACAAAAAATTGCTATCTGTTCACTATACTTACATGAAATTCAGAATCAGTATCATTTTTATTACGTTTGCAAAAATTGTAAGAAGCACATGCAATGCCTGAATAAGTGTGCAACAATTGACGAATGTCATGATAATTGCAGAAGACTGAGCAATTGCATGGCATACTAGATTATACTACAACACTAATTATAGCAGTAACCAATTATAAACAGAATCATAACCGTTGTATATTATAAAATGGTTGATAAATTTAACAATTAAATTCAGGTATATCATATCAATCACGTATTCAGATTTTTTTTTTTTTGGGGGGTGGACAGATTAATTACAGATAACATTTATCATCTCTAGCTCATAAAACGGTATGAAAATAAGTAAAAATTAAAATTATAATTCAATTTTATCATTAGATTAACGTATCGACAGGGCGACCACGTGGCCACTACCTAGTCCTTTCTTTAGAGACGGAATTTCAAGTATTTTTGCTAAAAGTAGAAGAGCTGACGTTATCTATTGGTAGGACGAAAACATTTTAATACGTTGGGGGGGGGGGGGTGAAGGGTCTCAGATATTTGTTGTAATTGTTTACTTTTCGTAAGCTAGAAACTCAGATTCATTGGAATAGCTAGAGTAGTTTTTAATTAGAATAAGATTCAATTACAAGTCAATATTTTAAGTTAATATAATGTCAATAAGACGTTTATAATCTCAAGTGAAGATCAGTTTCACCCACACTAAAAATTCCTTCGACCAACATAGCACCACGTAGATCCAGGACTGCCAATAAAAAGAAGTGGGCATTCATGTGATGTCACTGAGAAATATAAAACGATTCAGTTGGCACATAAAATATAACAGACTAAAGTTCATTTTTTATTATTTTTAACTTGTTAAATAACACACGAAGTGGTACATTTACGTGGTTTTTCTTCGTCTAAAACCTGACAAGTTGGCAATTCTAACTACAGCATGTCCTAGGAGTATCAAAAATACCAACAAAAAGTAAAGATTTCGTTTTGCCATGGCGAAATATGCAGCGAGTATCAGGAGACCTTAAGAGCATGAGAGACAAACGTCCATCATTTATTATTTTAGCTTGTTAAATTACATATAAACTGGTACATTGGCGGGGAATTCCTTCTTTTGGATTCGAGTAGGTTGGCAATTTCAGCTGCACCGTCTCCAAGGAGGGAAAATAACTCGGTTCTTTTAACGTTTTCGTTAACCGAATATTTACTAGAGGCAGAGAATGATGTATTCTAGCTCACTGAGATATGCACTTTAAAAAACCGAACGAATGCATAAATGAGAATGTTTCAATACTAAATACAGTAGCCATAACATACCAATATTTACGAGGTTAAAACCTAAAGGAATGTCCCACTTAAGGACGCACTTACGTCAAAGCAGCGTTTTATGAAGATATTTGACTGAGCGTAACATGTCAATGTCTGCTGTGGAAAGCGGATGCAGATTCGCCTTGAAATTAAAAGGATATGAAATTTCATCAAAAAAAAAAAAAATTACGTAGCACTGACATTTATTCTTGGCCCTTATATGTACTTTAAATCGAAGCACAAGATAAATGCTGATTTTAAATGAGGATTCTCTTTTTAAGTTTTATCAGCTTCTCCGACTCACTGTTTCATAACTTTCAATTGCAAGGAAACAGCTTATACGCACACACTTCACGATCGGGAGATTTCAACACATGAGAATAATGATCTCAGTATTAATAAGCAGATATAGTGAATTTAATATTGGTATTTAAATCAACCGATCATCTTTAAGCCTCGTTGAAAACTGTACCTTAATAAGATAAATGATTATGATAACGTATGAAGTAAAATATATTTTTATTACAAGAAGATTTTTCTTATTGTCTCTTAGCATCCGTTGTGTAACAACGTAGTAGAGAGAGGATTCAGGTTCTGAGAAATATTCAGTTAATACACAGCATCTCTCTATTCTCTCTGAAATATATTTCGACTTTTCTTAGATTATCAACAACCTTGGAATAATTACTTTATGTCATCTTTGCCGTACATGCAGCGAGGCTATGTAACATTTGATATATACTACAAGAAAATTTACATCTGTGTTTATTATACAGATATTTAGAACTCTTAATGTGTTGTATATACTGACTTAGCCTGTTTTTAGTATGACTATCTCCTTCTTCTTCTTCTTCAACTTTCAACCTTATTAGTCCCAGTGTATAGCAGGGTCGGTCGCTGGAGTCAACTTTCTCTTTCTATTTCTGTTCCTTGCATCTTCTTCCCCTGGTCCCACCTCATCCATATCCCTCCTTACCACATCCATTCATCCATTTGATCCGCTGACATCCCACACTCCTTCTCCCCATCACTAGCATGGTCTTAGCTCTCTTGACTGGTTCCACCTCCTCTCTTCTTATTACCCTCCTCTTTCCTCTTAAGTGCCCAGGTTTCTGCCCCATATAATAGTACGGGCCTGATAACTGTCTTATAAATCTTCAGTTGAAGCCTTAATGGCATTTTCTTGTCTAAAACAACTCCAGTTACTTCCCTCCATTTTTGCCATGCTTCTTTCACTCTCTGTCTCACTGCTTTCTCAGTACCCCCTTTCTCTGCTATTATTGATACCAAGTAGTTCAACTCATTTTTATGCTTTACTTCTTCATGTCCTTGTTTACTACTAATCATTAGCTCTGTCTTTCCAATGCTCACTTTCAATCCTTTTTATTCTAGGCCTCCTTTCATTAATAATAAACCTCTCTTGTAGCTCTTCTTCTGTGTCTGCTGTAATGACTATATCATCAGCAACCATCAGTTCCAACATTTCTTCGTTGTTCCTTAATTCTGATGTCAAAGTGTCTATAACGAAAAGGAACAAGAATGGACTCAGAGCTGATCCCTGATAGAGGCCAACCTCCACAGGGAATGCCTCAGTCTCCCCATATTTTGTCTGTACAGTGGTTCTTGGCCCCTCATACATCATCTTCACTAACCTTACCAACTTCTCTGGTACTCCTCTCTTTCTCAAACGCCAATAAACTCTGGGTACCCTGTCATACGCCTTTTCAACATCCACAAAACACATTTATGACTACCTGATGCTAATCAACATCCTTTCGATTGAAGGATTCTAACTCCTGATAATATCCTTGATAGGATGGCGGTCATCATGAAATTCCAATTCCTGGGAATTTTTTAAACAATATTTTAAGGCTTTTTATTTCACTCATAATCAATATTCACCATTACCCCATATGACTTGCCCTAATTTTCCTTTTAAGCAATTTTAATTTTTTGTTAAAATAACAAAAGTAAAACTTTTGACAAAATAAAACCCCCATTATATGAACTGGTTCATAAGGCGAGAAATGGAGAGGTTTAGAGATGACAACGTTTTAAGATGGAAAAGTTTGAAATGAAAGCGTCAGGAACATTTGCTCATGAGTGACCTACCTGCAAAGAGAGATCCCCTGGGGTCTGGTGGAGCAAGAGGACTAGTGCCCGACCAAAAGGTCTCCTCAGGAGATTTGGGGAGGGACGAGAGCTACTGTTTAACCAAGAGGACCCCTCTGGGAAACTGCTTAACCAATGACACTCCTTCGGGATTTTGGGAGCACTCCTTCAGTACTTTATGGAAGCAACAGGGCGAGTAAAGAGCGTAGAAAACTCCCCAGGAATTATGGGGTCGTATGAAAGTGACAGTTTAACATGGACCACTCATCTGAGGTTTTGGGTTGCCAGAGAGTGTCTCACCAGCCAGGAGAAATTCTCTGGGATCCTGAGATATCACGAACGCTACGATTTCCTCAAAACATCTTTCTGAGGGTCATAAAAGCACGATGGATGCTCTCTCCGAAGTTGAAGGTCAATTTATTGACCAAGAACTTATCTTGAGGGTTCATTCGGACGCCAAGGTCTACTGATTAACCAAGAGTATTTTCCTAGGGTCTAACTTGCTGTTAGATTGTATTTGGTGTGAGTTCACGAAAGTAAGCAGATTTCAAGATAACTGCAATAACCTTAATCATTGTTTACATTCGGGAATTTTAATGTATATAAAAAGTCCTAAAGGTATGGATTGATCTTTTGTCGGTTTGATTCCGTCAATAATCGAATAAGAAACGTTTATGAGCTTGAATATAAATGACAAGTACCAGCCATAACCTCTCTCTCTCTCTCTCTCTCTCTTTCTCTCTGTTTGTAGTGCATAATTGTGTGCAGATGTCTAGGTAAGGAGTTTCTTTCATTCGAAAAGTTTTATATTTTATTAAGGCAATTACAGATATTTTATCTGATCTGCCAACTGAGTTCAAATGACAACATTGTCTTTATATTAGCAAAATATCACAGGACAAATGTTGTCTTGTTATGAAAAATTACATCATATTTTGAACCGAATTTCTTACAGATACCCAGACCTGCCGTTTAACAGGGGTTTTATCAATATTTGCCTGAAACAAAAACAAAAAAAGGCTATCTTTTCCTTGTACGTGCTTGAAATTCTGAATAAGTATCATTTGTTTTACGTTTGCAAAATCACTGTAGGAAGCAAACGCGATGTCTAAATAGGTTTGCAATAATTAACTAATTTCATGATAATTGTAGAAGACCGAGCAGATACATGACATACCAAGCTAATAATAGGGGGAAGCAATTATGAACAAAATCATTGTATATTATAAAATGTCTGATCAATTTAACAATTAAATTCATGTGTATTGTGTCAACCACATATTCAGTAATTTATTGTTGTATGGACAATTACATTACAGATAACATTTATTATCCCCAGCTCATAAAACTGTATTAAAATACGTAAAAATTAAAATTACAATTCAATTTCATCATTAGATTAACGTATTGATAGGGAGGCCACGTGGCCACTACCGAGCCCTTTCTCTATTGGAGGATGGACGAGAGCATTTTCATACGTGGTGGAGTAAGGCTCTCAGATGTTTGCTATATTTGTTTATTTCTCGAAAACTAATGACTCAGATCCATTGTAATAACTATATTAGCTTTTGATTGGTATAATGTTTAATTTCATGTAAGAATTTGAATGTAATATGATGTCAATAAGGATTTTAGAATCCTAAGTGACGATCAGTGTCACCCACACGAAAACTCCCTTCTTCCGACTTAGCGCCACGTAGATCCATGACTGCCAACAAAAACGTAGGAATTAACGCTTTACAGTTGAGAAGTATAAAACGATTCTGTTGGCACATAAAGTATAAGAGACAAAATTCAGTTATTTATTATCTCTAGATAGTTGACTTATAAGTAAAGTGGTACGTTAACGTGGATTTTCTTCTTTTAAAATCTGGCAAATGGCAATGTTGACTGCACCGCGTCCAAGGAATGTAAACATTACAAAAAAAAATATGTAAGAATTTCGTGTTTTAATTGAGAAGTATACACCGATTATAAGGTTAATTAAGAGTATAAGAGACTAACTAAAATTATTTAACATATTTATATTGTTAAATAACACATGAGGAGGTGGACTGACATAGATTTTCTACATCTAAAACCTGATAGGTTGGCAATTCTGACTGCAGCATGTCCCAGGAATGTAAACATAAAAAATTCCTCTAACGTATTTTGTCGACCGAATATTTTCGTTAAAGACGTGCTAAGGACACAAAATAGTCAATGCATTGTAGATTTACACCTTATCCTAATAACTAAAAAGATATTTACGAAAGTAAACTAATATCATGTTCCATTCAAAGAATGCAGTCTTCTGTAGGCGGGAATCATTTCAGAATTGTCTTGGTTGGTACTCTAGAAATTTAGGCTCTTGTGAAAAAATTCAAGAATTTTCAACTTCTGCGTTGATTTTGGAAGCCTCTGATTATAGAATGATAGTGGAAACTATATCAATGTTTATTTTCCTTTTTGTTTTCAAGTATTTATAAAGCATGGCATAAATACGTTTAACGAAATATATTTTTCCAGTTGTTAGAGATTATTACCATTCTTCCTTATAGGCTGCATTTTCGTGGAATTCTTTATATCACTTCACTAAACAATGAAAGATCGGCATGCTTACTCACTGATCAAAAGTTCAGAGAGAGAATCACATTTACACTTACACAATTTTTGTGCATAATTAGATATTTGTGTTTTATACACCGTCATAGGTACACTTATTTTAGAAACTTTATCATACATTAACATTTTGTGAGTTCGCTCAAACATACATGTATAAACTTTTTTGTAGAATTTTTCAGAATTTTATAAAATTATCGTCACAGTTTTTGTAAATTTTATATATACTGTATTATAATAATTAGAAAATTAATTCTATACATTCACAATTCTATCCTGTATTCCATAAATGTACGTTGGATCTATAGCTTCGACCTTCATAGAGGGTCGCCCTTTTATTCCTTTGACTAATCATCGCCTACGTTCAAGTACTTGTCATTTCACTTAGAGAAACAAAACAAACAGGTTGTAAATCCAGATGTAAGTTTTTTCGGGCTGCTCTATGAGCAAGAGATCATGCTGGCATAACGCCAGCTTAATCATAAACAAAAGGCTGTAAGTCAGTAGTCACTTGAAATTGCCACAAAGTGGCAAATCAGCCGTCGTGAAGTAAAAAAATATAAGGAACTAGCTGACGTACCCGGCGCTGCACGGTAAAAACTTAAAGCGTAGAACACACCCAGACCATAGAACACACCCGGATATTTTTTTTTATCCTAACTTTCTATTACACAGAAAAAGGAATCAAATCTATCTATAGTGTACCATCAAATAATTTTTATTTATAGGTTTTTAAAAATATAAATACTGTGTACAAATAATAAAGTAAAATCTTTCGCAAATTCACTGTAATACTGCTTTGACACAAAACTTGATTGTAAACAGCACATTAATTTTCACCATCAGAAGCAAGAATAAATGAATTCTTGGTGAACCAACCCTTAAGCAAGCAACACAAAGTTGTCCGTGGAAAAAACATGATCTCAAATCCACGCCACAGTACTTGACAGACTGTCCCTGTGCCTTGTTGATCATGATCGAGAACGCAAGTCTCACTGGAAATTTCAGTCTCTTCAAGTTAAAAGGGAGATGCGTCGGAATGAGTGGTGTCTGTGGGATAAAAACTGTTTCACCCTCTCCCTTTCTAATTACATTGCCCAACATTTTTGACATTTTATGTTTCATCCCTTCTCACCCCGGTGCTGAACTTGGACTTAAAGGCATCGGGAGTGTCACTATTCATCTCAGTGACCTCAGTTATTTTTAAACGTCACCCCTTCCCACCCCACCACCTTTAGTGCCAGTGATGTCTTACCCACAGTGTTCTTTTCCAGATAGTAAGTCATATGTATACCAAAATGAGGTATAATAAACTCGTAGAGTTTATTTAGTTACTAAGTCTATGGGCAGAATCAGCCCTGTTTCAGGGAAGCCCTTCCCACCCCACCCCCTTTGGTTCCCTTTGGTGCAAGTGATGTCTTACCCCCACAGTATTCTTTTCCAGGTAGTAAGTCATATGTATACCAAGTTTGGCTGAAATTGCTCTGTGCATTTCAGAGTTATGCTGGAACATACAAACATACATACATACATACATACACACACAGGCACACACACATACATACATTCATTTTTAGTTTCCTGTAAAAGAAAACTATTGAGCCAGCTTTGTCTGTCCGTCCACCCTCAGATCTTAAAAACTACCGAGGCTAGAGGCTGCAAATTGGTATGTTGATCATCCACCTTCCAATCATCAAACATACCAAATTGCAACTCTCCAGCCTCAGTAGTTTTTTTTATTTTATTTAAGGTTAAAGTTAACCATAATCATACTTTTGGCACTGCTATAGTTACCAACAGTGCAGGCCACCACAGGACTGTGGTTGAGTTTCTTGGGCTGCAGCTAAGAGTTTTATGGTCTGTGGCTGAGTTTCATGGGCCACGGCTAAGAGTTCCATGGGCCGTAGCTGAGCATTTAATACAGCATTATGCGTTGTACAGAAAACTCGATTGCGCCAAAGAAATATCAGTGCATTTTTTACTTGTCATATATAAATAGATAAAGAATCAGCATGTCTTTCATGGGAAAGTAACGTGTGAAGAGCGAAAAAAACTCTGACGGCATGAACATTCCTTCAAGAAACTTACTGATGCCACTACAGGAAATACCTAGGGTCCTTCACCCATGTGGTTTTGGACTTCCCCAGGACCGATTCGCTAGCCTCATAGGGGACCTGCCTACACCTAGGGAAACAGCCACTGAGGAGGGATGGTTTCCCCTAGAGCGCCTTGTGTGCCCTCAACCTTACGGTTCAGGTCCTCCTCAGGCCCACTTCTTTAGCCTGACAGGAAACCTGTCTCCCTCCAGGGAAGCAAGCTCTGAGTAGGTTTTCCCCCTGGCAACGATGCCCTTAAGGGATGGTTTCCCTAGGATATCTTGGGTTCCCTCACCCTTGTGGTTTAGGTACTCCTCAGTCGTTCAGGCACTTTAAGACGTCTGGTTACTTTGAGGTTGGTCTCATTTTTGTTGGCACACATCAATTGGGTTATTGAAGTAATTTTTCTTGACGTCCATATCACTAGTCCCATAAAATTAAGTCTCATAACTTACACATGTTTTACTACATTGCTGAATTTAAGAGATCTTTTATCCTGTTTTACCAGTTCATGGTAACTAATTTCAAGACGGTATATTCTTCCTTGCAAGGTTTAAACTATAGATAGATTGGTTTCTAGGAGTTATGTGGTCTAAATTTATATTTATGGGATGGTATCTTTATTATGGGTCTCGTTTTCTCTATGGTAGTAATTTTTTTTGTACATGTTGTGAGAGATTCAAGACGAGGGGACATGGTGTTCAGTGCCATGGACACCGCATCTGGGTGGCATCATTAATTTTTTAACAGTGACATTACTAAGACACTATATTGTGATTAAAGATAATAAATGTGTTTAAATTTTGGCTACTCTATTCAATGTCTCCCGGAGGTTTAATGATGTATATATTACTCCTGTTTTGAATAAATGTTCATTATCAGAGTTGAAAAAGGACATAATTCAGAGTTGCATGAAGAATTGGCTCGGGAATAAATCGCTGTTCATCAAACAATACATCTCATTAAGAGAAACCATCACCGAATAAATGCCATAGATCTAGACTGAATGACGATGGTGATATTTACAAATCATTGCAGCATCACTGTACTGGTAATGTGATAATAGGATGCTGGAGAGACCTGTGTGTTTTCTCGCTTGTTCAAAATGAATCCTTTCACGTCCTAAAAACTGACATCTCTTATTGATGACTGCGTATTAATGTATACACGTCTACAAGATATAACCGAACATTATGACTGTCTTAATGTATATACGTATACAAGATATAAATAAAAATAATTAATCATTCAATTCTATTGAGTCAGTACCCAATTAAAGGATTCGGCAATAAAAGTGTTGACAGAGGAGGCATCGTTTGTTTTAATTGGGAGCACATTTGGTAATCAATCATTTTTATTGGTTTGTATTCCTGTTGTGAATTTGTGTGGACGTTACAAATTCATTCAGCCGGGCATCAACTTGTAAATACTGGGATTAATTATGTTTTATAGTTTACTGAACATTTTTTACGTTTTTTGTATTTCCTCTAACCATTTTAGGCTGTGAACATCATGTATCAATATTTATGAGGACGCGCATGTGCACACTTTGAAAATGATATATACACATAGAAAAATGACAAATATTCAAAGTTTATTGCATTTTTTCTTGCCAAGCCTTTAAAATCAAATAATATCACTTGTAACTAGCTGCTTTAATTCTACCTAATTACTTAGAATTTTTTCTCTTCGATGCAGAAAGCGAAATACGTAAAATTGGTTATAAACTGTAATGGATCGCTTGACTAAGAAATTAACATTTTCACGTTGTTTGCTCCTAATTTTTTTGCAGTTTTTTCTATTAGTTACACACAGCAAAATGGACTGAAAATCTAGAAGAAACATAGAGAAAATTAGCAGAATATTAATCGGATTAACGCTGAAAAGTCATAATATGTTTAGTCAAACCAAGATGAAACGTATTTTTCGTGTTCTGCGTTTGAGATCACAAATATCTTTATCCTCAAAGAACGACTTCCTGATTTTTACAGATTTTCAGTTATTCAATCGAAAGCCAGTTTCCTCGAGTAACAGCAGTGAGTCAGACGTAGCTTTGACTTATTCAGGCCCATAACCTTTTCACGTTGTATTTTGAAAAGAAAAAAAGTCAATTTAGCAGTCAACCCGTGAAACAACAAACGCTGCTGTGTTGATTATTAAATGAAAGGGACCTAGGTAATTTTATTCATATTTTTTTACGTGTCAACAAAAATGAAATATGTACCATACGCATTTCTTATTAAAATTGAATTGCATCTTTGTGGCGCAACAGTTCTGTTATTTGGAAACTGTTCACCCTCTATGAAATTACACTTGGAATGGGAAACTCATATTTACACGGTGTATAAAAGCTTCGATATATTTGTTATTATTATTATTATTATTATTATTATTATTATTATTATTATTATATATATATATATATATATATATATATATATATATATATATATATATATATATATATATATATATATCTACATATTTATATATGTGTGTGTGTGTATATATATATATATATATATATATATATATATATATATATATATATATATACACATACATAAGATAAGGATTAGAAGCACCAGCAACCCTGAAAAAAATAAAAAAGGAAACAATTAGTAGGTGAAACACTGAAGCCTTTAATTGTCATTATCTCATTTTCTCATCAAAATGGCAGGTCCTCCAAACAATGTAGTTTGACAAAAATGACATGAAATTCCACGACAGATTATGACAGTGATTTGCCACTCGTGAACTTTGGTAGACAGGCCTTGATTAAGACTGAGCCTCGTAGGTCTTGTCTCGTGGTACTCTCACCTTCATCTCGTGGTATAGCAGCTTATTTCTTGTTCTACACGCCATCAATGATATTTCTAATTAGCGAAAGACCTATGATTTGTGTTTGTAAAACCACCATAATTACTCAGGACATTCTATTCAAAGGCCACAGATAACTAGAATGTTTGTAAATGAAATTTTTAACTTCGTCTCCAGAGAACTCGACAAACCAGACCCTAATTTCGAAAATGTGGCAGGACACAGGAATCTCTCAGTCTAAATACCTAAGGTGTCTGTTCTGCCGTTGAATTTGCGGGGGGAGAGTGAGAGTCTTCAGGAATTTTTGAAGGGCTACACTTGTACAACAAGAGGGATGTTTTAGGTATGCTGTCCCTCTGGTAGCGAAACAAAATACACTCGGGCGTTGTGTTGCGCATTTTTTTTTTTTTTTACGTGCGGAGCGTTTCTCTTACTTTGCTGGCTCCAAATCTGTGCTGTGTCTGTGATAGTTCTGTGGTCGGTCTTGTTGGAATATATTTGTGTTGTAGAATGCTGTATCTTATAAGAATTATTCTATGATGCGCCTTTTTATAGTAAGGAAACTCTAGTCAGGTATTTCGTGAAAGTACAGATAACCACACACATGTATGCATACACAATCCCACGACTCAACCGTTGCATAAAACCGTATTTTTATTTATTGCTTATCGTGATCAACTTTTCCAAAAAGTGCAAAAATTGGAACAGTTAAAATATCACTTGAAGAGAGAGAGAGAGAGAGAGAGAGAGAGAGAGAGAGAGAGAGAGAGAGAGAGAGAGAGAGAGAGAGAGAGGTTTATAATATTCATTTCAACTACTGGAAAAAATGTATGTAGCAATTTCCGAATATGACGGAATTCTGTCCTTGTTATCCAGGGTATCGAGTCTGAAAAATGTTTATGTAACGAACCCTCAATTACTTTCTTGTAGTCCGTGGAACACCTTCACTGAGGATATTGTGCGACTGAAACATGAAAAGTTCAAGCGAAGATGCAATGAACTACCTCCCTAAAACAAATCTCCAAATTTTAATAATTTACTTACATTTTTATCTTTCTGTTCATCAATGTGCTAATTTATTTTTTTCTAAATAACTGATGACTTCTTCTTCTATTTCCCATTACCCTCTGTTACTTCTTTCAAATGAGAAACCATATTCTTTGGAAGCTTAATTCCAAGTTAATGGCCCCTGTGGGCAGGTTCCATATGAATAGGGTTCATCTTCTGAATGGTAATAATAATCTTCTTCTTCTTCTTCTTTTAACTAATAATAATAATAATAATAATAATAATAATAATAATAATAATAATAATAATAATAATAATAATAATAATAATTTCAACTTACTGATTTGTTTAGTTCAGTTACATTTTCATAAAAAAGGCAATATTGTCAATTAAAACATTAAGAGCTCCCATACGTATTCCTTTTTATGCACATTATTAAAGGGTTGAGGCAATAAGTACTCTCATTCCTCTATTAATATACAGGCAACGACTCTGAACTTTGGGAAAGATATTTGTCACTTTGGACGAAAGTAGTGAGGGAAACGTGTAAGATAAATACCCATTTTACGTTAAATAAACACCCTATTTTTAAGGACTCAGGTCTCTATAGGAATAAATCACGGGGTTCAGAAGGTCGCGTGCAGATATTACATCGTAATGTTTATATATTTCTGAGAGATTCTGGATATTTTATGTTTCGCCAACTCATAGAGCTGTTGAAATATTCGTTTACAGATAAATTTAACTGAAGGCGAAAGGAATCTTCCTCTATATCAAACCTTATTTGGCGTTTTATGGAGTCATCTCAGTTGTGTAATGAATACCATTTTCATCACCACGTTACAAACACATTATGAAGGCGCCAACGGTGACTCGCCGTTTAATTATGATTTACGTGAATATTCCATTTTCATGCTATGATCGACTGCTCACATTTTGCAGTTCCTTGATTCAAATGACAATTTTTGTCCTTAGAGCTTAAAAAACGGACACTCACGAATAAACCACGAGGCTGGAATTTTTCAAATGTAGATGCAGTTGTCAAATATGGCTCTGACTCTTATGCATGTATATGAATCATGCAAATGGTTTTGAAAGATTTCTGTTTTATGGCAGAATTATTCTGAGCTATTCGGGGACTCACCAACAAAACTCGTTTGTATGCGCTGTTTTGCTTCTCTTACTGTATATACCTTATGGCTGGCTGGCTTTTTTTAAACTCTTCACTACGCTTTGTGTTTAGATCATCTCTCATTTATAAAAGCCTGCTCCTCACACACACACACACACACACACACACACACATATATATATATATATATATATATATATATATATATATATATATATATATATATATATATATATATATATATATATATATATATATATATATATATATAATTATTAGGTTCTTACCTTGCCTACTTATTGTATTCTTTGTTCAGGGATCCTTTCCATGGGTCTAGCTTAAGGACAGGGGACTTACTGATACACCTTGAAATTCTGACTACAATTGCTAGGTTAGGTAGGAATTTAAGTAGAAGAACAGTTGGACTGAAGGAACTGATGCAGATAAACACTTAGGTTTACTTTAAATAGAATATATTCACAATTAAACGCGTCAATCAGAAGAATGGGTAATGATGGGCAGGTAAATATAAAGGGTCTGCTTCTTGGTTAGATATTACAGCACTTGTTCAAATCTGAAGAATCTATAAATAATCCTCTTGAAAGGGATACTGAAGAATTGACAAGCAGTTGTTTCCACAGCTAGCAACACCGTCTACAATTATGCAAGGATAATTATAAGGATTTTGGGCGAATCGAGGGTTGCACTTATGGTGACATAACTCGATTCTGTCACGATATGTTTACGTTAAAATTCACACTGAGGTAAGTGAGTCAGGTCTCTGTGATAACTCACACTTCAGAAGAGAAAATGAAAGAGCAGTGAAAGATTAAAGATGTATGAGTGTTTGAAAAAACCTCGAATCAGGACATTACCTTATAACGGAGCGATGGAGAGCCTCAGCGAATTTCACCAGGCATGGAGGGATGAGTTTAATGGGAACGCACAGGTAATGTGACTGGTGCCGA
The DNA here is from genome assembly GCA_039081455.1 of Macrobrachium rosenbergii. Taxonomy (NCBI): domain Eukaryota; kingdom Metazoa; phylum Arthropoda; class Malacostraca; order Decapoda; family Palaemonidae; genus Macrobrachium; species Macrobrachium rosenbergii. The sequence goes on along the minus strand of JANJGK010000046.1, from coordinate 3,784,450 downwards.
AAGATGACCACATGGGGGTCAGCTCAATAAGGAGCATGCAAGGGAATGTATGTTGGTCTACAACCCAGTAGGGTTCTGAGGTCTTTCTGAGCTGCATCTCGCATTTTATCACCTCAGTGGATTATTTTCCTGCTTTCTCCAGATAGCGCTCTGAGTGCTAAATGGCGGTCATGGCACATGGGTCATGACCCCCATTTTCTGTGACCTCTGGCATCTTATGTTTGCCAGTTTCTATGTGGGACTCAACCTTTCTGGCTGGTTTCAGCAGGCTTCTGTCCCCATTCACCTTTTATCTGAAAAGAGGTATTTCAAGCAGTCACCTGGTCTTAGGAGAGATAAACAGATGCACCAAAACGGGGAGCATGGAGAGAAATTGACATAGGGGCTGAGCTTCTCACGCCCTCCTCAGTTAGTTATCAGTATGAAAATACTTTATTTACTTTTACAAGACAGTTTGGAGGTTTGGGTTTGCTTAGAAAGTGGTTTCCCTCATTACAATATGTATAAAGAGAGAGAGAGAGAGGGGGAGAGAGAGAGAGAGAGAGAGAGAGAGAGAGAGAGAGAGAGAGAGAGAGAGAGAGAGAGATCAGGCAGGCCATAATCAATATCAAATTGCAGAGCAGATTGAAATCATCGACTCGATCGACTCTCAGTAGAGACTACATAATTACCGTAATAAAAAAAAAAAACTAATGCCTCCATGAATTCAGTTCTGAATATTAAACGCAGCACGTCCAATGAATAAAGTTATTCATGACGAAGATTACTGATCAAGTGATAATGCTTATTTCCCATGAATATAGACGAACTGATCACAAGATTAAGCTTAATGAGGTCACGGGCCTTGATAATTCTCACTCTGTAGTTGTTAGCAAAAATTGTTAGTTCTACTCACCAGTGGAACCAGCCTTAAAGAGAATGTGTCTTACTGATTGCGCGATGATTTCCAAACCTCCCTTGAAATAATGATGCCGAAATCACTTAGAAACCTTAATAATATTTCTGTCTCCTCCACTGAGAAATAGATATTTAATGTTTGCTCAAGTATATACATTTTGCCCAGATAATCGGCTATGAAAATTTTAGGGTATGTTACTTTCTCTTAACATTCAGCTGAAAGTGTTATAAAAAATCTCTCTCTCTCTCTCTCTCTCTCTCTCTCTCTCTCTCTCTCTCTCTCTCTCTCCAGTTAGATTACCATTCCCTTTGCCACGGTCTCAAGGTCTTCAGTTACCACGTTCAAATTGTTCCCGTCCGATTCCTTAAACTATTTACCAATAAAACTGTTAGAGCCACTTTTAATAAAATTTTCGGGAGCCGATTGGGAATTTATTTCTCAGTTCCCACGGGATGTAAACTCAACTGGCGTTCTCCAGTACCTTAACACAGGCCAATGCTTCAAGCTATTCATTTCTATATACATTTCGAAAGGCTTTTGAAGGGAAAATATCTATATCATTTTGCTAAAATCGGTGCATTTAGTATAGCTGTTTTGGAGTTCTCGAATACCTGAACACAGCTATACAATTCTATATACAATTATAATTGTTTTTTAAGGGAAAATATCTATATTATTTTGCTAAAATCAATGCATTTAGTATAGCAGTACTGGAATTCTTTAATACCTTAAGGCATTAATGTTAGCAAAATAATATAGATATTTTCCCTTCAAAAGCCTTTAAAAATGTATACAGAAAAGCGTAGCGTGAAGCATTTCGCCGTGTTCAGGTATTCGAGAACTTCAATACTGTTGTACTAAAGGTATTGATTATAGAAAAATAGTATAGAAATATATAATAAACGTATAATATAGAAATGTATAGCTTGAAGCATTTGCCTGTGTCAAGGTGTTCGAGAACTCCAATACTGCTATACTAAGTCCATTGATTATACAGAAATGATATGGACATTCTCCCTTCAAAAGCCTTTAGAACTGTACAGCTTGAAGCATTTGCCTGTGTAAGTATAAAAGTTTGTAGATGCCCTGTAAACAAACTAAACAATTAGAAGCTTGAAAGGAAGATTCAGTGAGGAATCTATCTTTCAGTATTGATGTCGGACTTTAAAAATGCGCTCTTCAAATTGATGTACTGATATTATGCGGAAAAAGATGTGAATATATCTGTAATTTTTTTATTCCTATAAGCAGCAGCAAGCCTAAAATGACTGTCTTTCATGAAACAAACAAACGTTCACATTATATAAACCCTAGTGGCGTCATTATAGTTTTTCTGTGTCATTTCGTTATTTGAATGGGTTGGACTTTGTTTTCTACCAAAATGTCCTTACAATTTAGCTCATTTGTTTAGGTGACCCTTTGTGGGTTTCATGTTTTGTGTTTCTGCGTTAAAGTGTGTGTGTGTGTGTGTGTGAGAGAGAGAGAGAGAGAGAGAGAGAGAGAGAGAGAGAGAGAGAGAGAGAGAGGTGGGGATAGGGGCTACAGAGGAGAGAGAGCGAAATAGAGAAGAGGAGAGAGAGAGAGAGAGAGAGAGAGAGAGAGAGAGAGAGAGAGAGAGGGGGGGAGGGATAGGTGCTACAGAGGAGAGAGAGAGAGAGGGGGGGCGAGATAGGGGCTACGGAGGAAAGAGGGAGGGGGGATAGGGGCTACAGAGGAGAGAGAGCGAAACAGAGAAAAGAGAGAGAGAGAGAGAGAGAGAGAGAGAGAGAGAGAGAGAGAGAGAGAGAGAGAGAGAGAGAGAGAGAGATTCCTTTCGTAGATGTACAGTATTCTCTCATATGGGGCATTCACATTGTGGACACAACAGAACCCTGGTGGGGAACTAAAAATTCTGTCGCTGCAGATTAAACATCCGAGTCTAGAGTTTAAATATCTCAGTATCATTTGCTCACTCTCTCGTCCATCTCCGAGTAATCGTCGTACACTCAGGTTTTCAAAGTCTTATTTTCATCTTAGAAGCACTGTTACTTTTTCTGGAATGCTGTAATTACCAGGAACTCAAAATGACTTTTACGTCAGAGTATTCTCTGTTTTTCTTAATTATTCCAAATATTAAATGTTTCGCACTCTTGTATCTTGTAAGTTTTCATATTATTTGGAAAACTTCATGGATTGACTAAATGTCTATGCTATGATAGTTAAAACATGGTTGGGGCGTGTCTGATGAATATATATATGTTATAGGCCCGATTCTCGAGGCCTATATCTTATTTAAGTCTCTGTTTTAAGAACAGAGGTTGGTATCTCGCTTTTCCCGAGATATGTATGGTAGCGAGAGCCCACCTGCGGTGTCAGCTGGTCTGTCATTGATCTGTCATCTTCACATCATAAGATATTCATTACCCCTAACTAAATTCTAAGGTCTACTGGAATGAGATACTAGGTAACAAAACTAAAAAGTTTAGGAAGGAATACCTGTAAGAGACAAGCGTTATATTAAAATCCAGAAAATGCAAAAAAAAAAAAAATGCAGAAACACAAGATTTCACTGCAACAGGGAGACAGTCTTTTCTCCAGAGTCTGTGAGAAAAATCTAAAATGTTTTATGAGTGGTACTCACTTCACGAAAGTCCTCTGGAACACAGACTCCATCTGTGTGCTTCCCTCTAACACAGTTTACATATTCACGATACTCAGAACGGATAGTATTGCCCCCTCATTCTATGAAACACTCCCATTATATGGGTTTTGCAACGCACATATGAACACACTCTCGTGACATCGCTCGAGTCCAAGGTACGATAAAGCACGCCTTCTGTAAAACAAGGTGTCACGAGGTACTTGGTCACACACGTACTTACACACTCCACTGTGATGTTCTCTTCAAATCCGGATCTATAACCGGATAAACCTTCTCGAAGGTTCTTTTGCTGACTTTGCAATCATGCACACATGTGTTGTAACCAAGGGTCTCTGAGAATGTTGACTTTTACTGAAAGCAAAAAACACTCAAGCATTTTATTACATGCTGTGTTCGTCATATGATCTCACGAAAGACATACATTCTTTTCAAAGGTCACCTTCGTGATCTGTTACATATATAAGACTTAAACTGACACTTCCCTTTTTGTAAAAGTTTCTCTCTCTCTCTCTCTCTCTCTCTCTCTCTCTCTCTCTCTCTCTCTCTCTCTCTCTCTCTCTCTCTCTCTCTAGTTAACTGCAAATGGTATCTATATCCTCCAAAAAGCGTGGCTTCATTTGTCCTCATGAAGGTAACTGGGGTCCCGTTTCTCAAAGTTTCACTACAAATGCTGATCCATAACTTGTGGGCCATGGTTTTCCATATCCTCAGATTCTCGGAGTTTAATTTTTTCTCACTATTTTTTTTACCTTCAAACGATATTTACTTCAGTCCTCTGCTTTTAGCCTTGGCTGAAAATGTCCAGTCTCGTCCTCGCCTCCAAATCTCGAGGTAATTTCAGTCCATAATTGAGTTTAAAGGCATCTGGCAAAGAAAGCGATGTTACATAAGCGTTGTCTGCGAGCCCCTGCTTCAGCTGGTCATTCCAGATTATTTGTTAGACCGCGACAGGAGTTCCTGTTCTTTCAGTTTGAAAATGTTTGCATTTGCTCATACGTTTATAAACATTTCCTTGCTATCAGAGAGAGAGAGAGAGAGAGAGAGAGAGAGAGATAGAGAGAGATAGAATTCATAGCAAAAGGGAGAGTCATATTTGATAAAATTTTGTGTGTGTGTGTGTATGAGAGAGAGAGAGAGAGAGAGAGAGAGAGAGAGAGAGAGAGAGAGAGAGAGAGAGAGAGAGAGAGAGAGAGAATTTTTGGCTCCAGGGAGATTCATATATGATAAAATGTTTATCCTAGTAATGCATATAATTCTCCATGCTTGTTGTGATATACAATGCATGAACGCTTGAGATTCAATTTCCATGCATGCACTGGATGAGCAAATTTATTGGGGTGCATACAATTGAAAAGAATATATGAGTCATATTTATGGATAAATTTCAACACCTATCGACCTGAAACATATAGTAGACATTCACCTACAGTATGTATGAAATATGCGCTTCATATTGATGTTTTAGTTGCAAAATGATTAAATTCTTTTATGTTTTTGTGTCTGGTCTGTGGTAAGCCAACGCTCGCATCAACAGATTGAACCAAATCTGTTGATTCTGTGATAAATGACCTTTTCGAACTTTGAAAGATGGCATATGAAACTACTATGAGCTGATCCCTTGTTGTTATATGACCAAGCCAGGAAAGACAAACAGAGAAAGTTGTCATTTCAAGTTCTGATTTTTCACGCCCCATAAAATCATTTCACTGAGAGGCTCATATTGGAACTTTGTGCAATTGCAACTTCAGAAGTTCAAGCGAAGATGCAAGGCATTACTACCCTAATACAGTTCTCCTTGTATTTTAATCATTTACATACAGTTTTATTTATCTATTCATTAATTGGTAATTTATCTGTTTTCTTTTTCAATAACTGCTCTCCTCTTTCTGTGTTTTCCATTACCTTCTGTTACTTCTTTCGAATGCACACCATAATATTCTCTGAGAGCCTCAATTTCAAGTCAATGGCCCCTCTAGCGGGCTTGTTCCATATGAATAGGGTTCTTCATCTTCTGAATATTAATGATAATCATATGGACACTACAGTAAACTCTTGACACAGAAAACAGACAAGATCAAGCAAAATGAGAATTAAAACTGTGCTTATACAAGTTCGAATGTTATGATAAATATTGAAGTAAGTCATCAATGGGAACTTTAGTAAATAAAGGTGTCACATCAAATCTGGGTAATTTGTCAGTACTGGATAATTCAATATGGGAAGACTAGCACAAAAATCAACAGTTTTGTAAATGGGAATTTGAAATAGCATCCAGAATAAGTGATAGTAATTTAATTAGATTTTTAGAAAGTTTATAGCTAATAGAACCGGTTGAACTGATAATGGGCAGAATAAGAAAATCTCTTTTATGGGTTTTGATTAATCCGTACATGTAAGGTAAGGATGGGCCAATCGTTGGCACTTTCTTTTTTGTTGATCCGAGTTCCTTCTGTATAATTTATATTTTAGAATGAAAACTTTTTATGGCATCAACTAATGGGTCTTTCTGTAGTTTTTGTATGCTAGAACCAGATAATAAGTTTCCCATTTTTTCAACATAGTTCATTTTATCCATTATTACCAAACAGTTGGATTTGTCAGCTTTAGTAATGTGCAAACTTTTATCTTTCTTCGTTTCATGAATTGCATCTATACCCCTTTTCGGGAAACTCACTATTTTATTAGGTATTTGAAGTAAGCCGAAGAAAACACCTTCAACTAAATTCACTGAAGGTGATACAATTATGTTTTTCTTTTCCAGTTGGGATACCTCTGAGATGATGTTTGTTCACGAAATGTCATCACTAATAGGATAAGATAAGCCATAGCCTAAAGAACATTTAAGATTCCGGTTCAGTTTTTTGTTTAAGAGATTTAGTACACAATCATCTTTATGTTTGTTATTCTAATCACTTATCACAATGAGACTTTTTAATTTATGATCCAGGTGGTGAACTAGTTTGTTTAGCTTGAATCTAAGGCTATTATAAATTCTGTTCAGTAGCACTGTTATCCAATCCGGGGGAATCCTGTTCATGAAATTAAATCTAACAGCTCTCAATTTCTTGAAAATATTGAATTTCAGCCTTCTTGTCTTTTCTATATGCTTCTTGAGGGAGATTACACACAATTCATTGAAAAGAGATTCATTGTCCACTCGTAATCGTCTAGGTAGTAATGACAGAGTAAAAGTCGCTGATTTCTTGAGCTGGCGTCCGAGCAAATCACTTGTAATATAAATATTCTATGAAAATTAATAGCAAAAAACGTGGAAATAATCATTGAAAATAGTATTCCGCCATCCTTCAAAACTATGTCTCAACAAGGAAACTACTCATAGTGCAGCAGATTGCTGTAAAAATCGTTCAGATAGTGAAACAAGCATGAAATTTGGCACAAACATTCTTAAGACTACGCTCTCTTAGAAAAGGGCGCTGGCCACCTGAAAATCCAAGATGGCGGCTATTTTTCAAAATGGCCGCCATCTATGTTGAGATTCACTGGTTTGGGAGCATCTATTGGATGGAATATGCCAGTTTTTTTTTTTTAAACCTCGACTTTTAGGTTATAAAAATGTTCCATACCACACATTTTATTGAAAACCCTTACTAAATGAATTGTAACCAAGATGGCGTACAAAATGGTTGCCATAAAAGTTTTTTTTTCTATCCACAGCGCTAGCAGACATAGAGACCAACTGTTTTTATTTAATGGTATATTCATGTGATCAGACAGTTTAACTAATATGCTATTTTCAACTGAAATAGTAATGGTATGGTCACATACAACATTGTGTCTAAGACTGTAACCATAAAAAGAAAAGAAGAGAAATACGGACTAAACGCAACCAATCTATGTATAGGTCTCTCAACCTACACCTTTGAAAAATTCGAGGATAAGAAGGTAGGCATAGCATGACACGTTGGATGCTCAAGCTAGATTATCTACTGAAGAGAGGGCAATATTTATCTAGACTTCACATTTGCAAGTGCACAGAGCTGTGCAGGGAAGACCCAGCTTGTAGCACTTGCACCTTTCCCGACAGCCTGCTTTGCATCCACATTTGGTAAGCTGTTGGCAACTCTTGGCTAAGGGCGAGTTGGTTGTCCAGAGGACTTGCCATGCTTCACCAGACTTTTGCCATCCCCACTCAGCAGGGTTCTCTGGCTGTGGCTGACACTGGGTGGCCTGCCCCCACACACAACCAGCCTGGTACGCAGCACGCTTGGTGTGTTGGAGGAGAGCTCCCCTGGTTGGTGGAATGGCCTCATATGCCCTTTGTTTTCTGGCAAACATATCAAGTCTAGCCTCATCCACAGTGCCAGCAGTGCTGGATCTTTCATACATAAGTATGACAAACCTCTCCAGGACCTTCAGGTCACTCTCTTCCACTCTGAGAGGGTAGTGACTCAGTTTGGAGAACACAGTGGAGGCCTCTGGAAAGATGTTCCATGTCTGCCAGGCGGTCTTCTTGCCCTTGCTCCGGAAGGCTGACACTGTATCACAGCCTGTGAACGCATGGAAGAAGAGCATGCCATTCACCTTCTCCTGGCCCAGAGAGTTGCACAGGTCATGCGCAGCAATCCAGCGCAGGCTCTGGCCTTGGCCAAATGCCACCCATAGCTTCTCTAGCCCTAGATTGTGGAGAGTGGAGAAAGCACTGACTGCAACGACAAGAACATCTGTGTCATTTGCTTTAACCGTGATGGTCTTGGCTCCATGTTCTGTGGCATATTTGGCATGGAGAAAGATGCGGGTGTCAGCTTCCTCATGAGAGCACTTTTCCAGTCCCTGAAGACTAGCCTCATGAGTGCTGAGGACAGCAGACCCTTTCGTGGCAATGACAACATTTGTGGCAGACATCTGGGCAACTTTGTCTGCCAGGAACTGGAACAACTCTGTCTTGTTGGCATCGTGTCTTAGGAAATTGCGCCAGTTGGATGGAATTGTGTTCTTGTCTGTCACCTTGCGCCTTCCTCCTTGACCACGTTGGAGCCTGGTCTCAGCTTTGAGGCTGGATGTATTGTATACATCAAATACAAGATGTGATGATGTGTACTTGCTGCTATAGGATTGTATCACAGGCAAGAAGTCGCAAAGTGCATAGCCCTCAAAGGTCTTTCCTTTCTTTGGTGGCAAGGCATGGACCAAAGCTGATCCATCTACAATGAGGACATCAGTCTTTGGTTCTTTGTCTTCTAGTGTAACATGACTCTCCAGGACCGAGGTCAGCTGAGACTTCTGACATGTGTACAGCCTACCACCCTCACTAAGGGAAGCTGGGAATGTTTGATTCTCGTGCTGGAAGAATTCCTGCAGATCACATTCACGGCTCTGACAGGATATAAATAGCTTTGAGAAAAGCTGGCAATCCTCCTTCAGAAGTTTCTGCTTTGACTGTTCTACAGGAGCAGCTTCTTGCCTGAAGAAGTCAGTTCTGTTCTTCTTTATCGGCTCATAGAAGGAGACTGCATTGTTTGCCAAAGAGTCTGAAAACTTCTGAAATTTAGTGCGGCCTCTGTCAAGGTGTGTCTGTAGAAGTTCTGCTGAGCTGGGGTGGGCAATGTCTTTGTTGTCAATGGAATACAGATCCTGGCTCTCTTCCTGAAAAGGACTTCCCAAGTGTTGCAAAGCCAATGACAGCTTGCTGACTCTCTCCAAGAATGTCTTTGTTCATGGTGTGTTGTCTGCTCATTAGACTCCTTACTTTGAACCTCTGTTTCGTATGCAGACACCAAGCGGATGATCTCTGGGCCAGCCACCATCCATCTTCTGAGTGCTGACGGATCTTCAGTCAGCCCAATGGCTCCGCCATCAGCCTTTATAAAGGCATTGGTCTGCTCATGAGCTTGGTCAAGAGCCATTGCTGAGAACTGGCGACTGGTCTTGTGCACAACAAAGTTGCCAGCCTTGAACTCCTTGTGCAACTCTGGGTGTGAACTCTCTAGGGTAAGCATGTCCCTGAGGTGAATAGGCAGCCAACGAGCATAGTTTGTATTATTGTTGGAAAAGAAGTAGGGTATCAGCTCATGCAATGCCTGGCAGTAGAGGACAAAATTGGCCTCACGGAAGGACCTGATCAGTAGGAATATCACAAGTTCCATAGACAACACCATGTGCCAGAAGTGGAACTGTGGACTCTGCTGTCTTCGAAGGTCACACCACTCCTCAAACTCTAATGCCTGCTCATTGTTGTTTGCTTTCTCAGCACAGTAGTCAGTGTATGCTGTCCTCAGGAGTTTGTACAAACTAGAGGCTGTAACCTGGTGCATCTGCCGTGTCCTGGTTACACTTGCAGCTGACAGGAAGGATTCTGCAGTTCCAGATGAAGCAACTCCTGCCTCCACCAGAGCTCCTGTCCAACCACTGCCATGAAGAAGAGTACCAAGAGATGTCATTGCTGCCATCTCAATGTGCAGACCACCAAACATTACCAGATACTTGTCTTCGCCATACTGATCAGGCCACTGCCACTGCACCTGCTTTGCTACGGCATAGATTGGCTGATCAGCTGTGATTATGGGTATCTGGCCAGGGTTCAGAAAATCAGTGACATCCTGCACTTTCTGCATCACGTGTTTGATCGTAGCAACAGAATGAGCCTGATCACGCAGGAGAGGAAGCAATGAAGTTATGGTTACTTCAAATTCTGGGCTTCTCTTCATTGAAGCGTGATGAGCTGACCACGTCAGATTCACTGCATCATCTATTTCCTGGGTGACTATGACCTTGTCTAGCCACTGATACTCCAGTGCAAGCTGTGGCCCCAAGATATCTGTGGGTGGCTTTGGTATTGCAGTGTTTGGTGGCACAGGGTTCTTTGTTTGAAAGGAAGCTGGTGAGATGTTTGTGAATGTGTCCGGCAATTCAGGCACCGACCTCACTTTCTCAGGTGCAAACTTTAGTTGCTGTCTTTCCTGTCCAGTGTTCTCCTTGGTGGGGTGCTGAAATATGGAGATGCTAGTTCCATGGAAGGAGGTAGTGGCAGTAGTTGCAGATGGGTTGTGGTCGATGTTGTCCATCACTGCAGTGGTGAACAACCCTTTTCGCAGTACTGGGGGACAGACCACACCCTCCTCCACATATTTGCTAACTGTGGCATCTCCTAACTGTGCAGAGACCTCCAGTACTCTGTCATAAGAGATACTGAGGCCATGCTGATGTAGCATTTCAACCAGGTTTCTCTTCCTGGTTTTGGCATAGACTGAGAGTCCCATGTAGACTGGGAATGGTGTTTCTCTGTCTTTGGAGTGTCTATGAGTTGTTGCTCCCTCTTTGTATCGGGAGTAGCAGTTGAACTGCATGAGCTGTGCAATGGCCTGGTCTGACTTTGATGCTCCAAATCGTAACTGTGACTTGATGTCAGCCCCATGCTCAACCATCCCTACAAACTGGAGCAGGAGAGGAGGCACAGAATTTCGTACACAAGCCTCAGAAAATGTGCCATCAAACCGTGACTGATGATCAAGTATAGACTGTCTGAGAATATTTGCTGCTTTAGCAATGATAACTGCCTCTGAAAGATCAGATGATTGAGCAAGTGCTTTTCCCACATCCTTTTGAAATGCAAGTAATACATCTCTGCCAGATTTATGAGCCTCAAGTTCTGGAATTTCTGCCAGAAGTTTGTCTTTGAGTCTCGTGGAATTTACACTTGGTGACTCTACACCTAATTGTTCCAGACGTTGTTGGTAGAGGTGGCAAATATCTGCCAGCCGAAATGTGACTGGATCATCTGAACAAAGGTTGTTTTCAACAATGTATGTCATCAGTTCTGACAGAACTAGTGGATACACATCTGATTCTGACTCAGTGCTACCTTGGTCTTTCTCAAGGCTCCTCAGGTAGGACCTTTTTCTGTTGTAGAGGGCACAAAGACAGGCATGGTGATACTTAAACTCCTGTGCAATGACATCCCCACCAGTCAACTTAGCAAGGAGCTTGCCATCACTAAGTATCTCTGCACATTCACGCAATTTCAAGTCAAGGCCCTTAGTACTAGCCTGTCTGAGATCAGATGCAGGTGCCACTTTCTCACAGAAAATGCAAACTTCATTGTCATGACTGGTTCGGCGCAGTTTTGCACGACTAGTCTCAGTGTTGCTGGTCTGGTCATTGGATTGTCGCTTTCTTGCACGGTCCAGTTTAGTGTTGTTAAACAACAAGCGACAGTTCACATGGTATTTTGCTGCATTTTTCCTGAGAGTGGCCTCTATGCCATCACCTTCATCCAGCCTTGCTGGATCCATTATCAGTGGCATTTCATTAATTTCACTGAACATGGGAATGTTCCTTGCCAGCATTGTGTACCCATCATGGTCTAGGACATGATGACTTGGAGGTGATGTCAAGTGCTCACCTCTTTTGTCCTTCTGACAAAGACAACACAAACTCCAGTTTGTTTTTCTACTGCTCAATATTGGATTGGCATCACATTCTGCCATGATTTCACTTTTGATTAAGGCCGAGGCGTTATCCTTTTACCACCTTAAACAAAGCACACATTCCTGTATGGGATTCAACTAGGTTCGGTCTCCCTACACCTAGCCCGATCATTCATCCAGTGCCATTTAAGTCCCGTGTGATCTGTACACCATCCGGGTAAGTACATGAACCATCATGTACAGCCCCCATACCCTTGGCTCGGCTCTCCCGCGCTGGCACATCCTGTCTATTCAGGTGCGGCTATCTAACTATAGCTGGTCTGGGGCTGTTAGAAAGCATTTGGGACACTAAACTAAACTATACTACAACTACTAGTCTAAGACTACAGGATTAGTAAAGCTGGATTAGCTGGCACTGAACCCCATGCTGAGTTACACAGCAGTGATGTCACCAGTATGCCCTGGTTGTGTGCAGACATACACTCTTTTACATTTATTAATTTTCCTTCAAAATTGATGAGTTATTCGAAAGAGATGGCCTCATTAGGATCTAAAACCACAGAAACCAAGATCCATGCTTAAAACGATAATTGTTGAACGGGCATTATTTCTCATTATAATTATTGTTTCTACCTTTTCTTGGCAGCCATATAGCCCCCATATTTAAAGGTAAACTGTACTGGGAAGCTACAGAAACATAATATTCACAAGAAATAGTATGGAAGAGCTTTACCATATTGCTAGAAGCAAATACATGCCATTCTAGTGAAAAATTAGCCAAAATCTGTCGATACTGGCCGCCATCTTGGAATTTGGCCGCCATATTAAATTTTTTGCGTGGCCAGCGCCCTTTTCTGATAGAGGGAACTTTAAAGAGCACTTGTGCAAAATTTCATGCTTGTTTCACTATCTGAACGATTCTTATGAAATATGCAATTATCTGCTGCACTATCAACAGTTCACAAGTGTATGAGACGAAAATCTCTTTTACTGGAACTTGAGGTAAAAGAACCCAGACCAGGTTACCACCGAAGAACATTGCAGCGTTCTAATTCCCAAGGCGCAGGCGCAGAAGATTCCTACTGAAATAGAATGCTTGGAAAATTGCCAGACAGTTAAAAGTTTAATGATAATCTTCGTACACCTTCTATATCTTGCCCACGGTGATGATAATCTTCGAAGTGTCGCCGCGGTGTCGTCAGTGTACCTCACGCGATGCACTGTAGGCATTACTTGGGGTTCTTTGTAACGTCCCTTCGGCCCCTAGCTGCAACGTCTTTCATTCCTTTTACTGCACCTTTTCTCATAGTCTCTTTCTTCCATCTTACTTCCACCCTCTCCTAACAATCGTTCCATAGCGCAACTGCTTTGAGGTTTTCCTCCTGTTACACCTCTCAAACCTTCTTTATTCTTAATTTTCCTTTAAACCCTGAATGATCCCATAGGTCCCAGAGCTTGGCCTTCGGCCTAAAGTTTATATTCCAGTTCCAATTCCAACCTTAGAAGTGCGTAGGCAACCAAACCCAAGAACAAAATTCCTATGAAGAGAAACTGCGTATTCAGATGTAGAGGGAGAAGCATTGTTCCTTTTAACCCAGCAAATGCCAAACTACAATGGATAGCTAGTCAGTGGCCTTTTGCAAACCAGTTATCTCTCCATCATGAAACATTTCAGGAAGGCCTCAGCAATTTACACGGCGATTTGCATAATAGGCGCCTCTCATAATGCAATAAACATTCTCCGATCATCGGCCGCCGAGTCATTAATGAAATTCAACCCCAACGAGATTGGCCCCATCGAATAACAACTGGATACAAATCATCTGTGTTTTTGTCCAAACACAAACCTTCGCACATTATGGAAATGTAGTCTGAATATTCCCCACCACAAACTGCCCAAATGAATTTATAATTTCAGTATCTTACCTGCGTCATTGCGTGGTCTGCCATGTTTATGGCAAATTACAGCACTTGCGGCGTCGTTATGATATTGTTTTATTTATTCCAGACATAACAACAGGGTCAGTCAATGTGAAAGAGAGAAAAAGGAGGTAAATGATGAAAAATATTCGCAGATGTAATTCTTCATTGAAATAACGGTACACCATCTTCGGAAAGAGAATAACGACAATGAAAGAATCTGATTTTCTAATCAACACAGTTACGTGTGCCGACATTGTCTCCTCAAAAATCACCGGAATGACAACTAGATCTCTCTTGATCTTATACATTATACAGATAAGAGAAAAATACTGCCCTGTTGCAAAGCAGAAGTACTATGGGAAATGACACCTGTTTCCTTTTTCTTGCCCTGGCTTGAAAGAAGGAAAACAGTACCAAGAAAAGGCATCAAGGGAGTTGGACCGTAATTTAGACCTGTAAAATCTGTGGTCAAGAAAGTAACAATATGGATTTCTTTTGAGTGACCAAAGTGACAGGTATTTTAACTATTTCTCTCGTAATTTTTTCTTTTACTTATACAACAGTATGCCATCTGTTGGCATGGTGCTTTTTTCATACAAGTACAATCTAAATCACGGACTAAATCCCCGCTTTCTTCGGCGTCATAGGCTGTCCTAAGAAATCCTTGGAGATTCGCCAAAGTATTACACCTGGCAAACTGATAGCTACGACAGCGCTGACCCAGATCCCCTCTATTAAAATCTAATAGGGCTTTAGCCTCCCTGGGTGCCTTTAATTCTTCTAGCATTTAGAAAATTGTTAACACTCTCAATAAAAATCTGCACTGGTTGAGAAAGAACACCGTCCACTATCCCTTGGAATGGACGAAGTCCTGATGCGACCGTTGTGATTTTATGAAGCAAAGGCTGGTCATCGTCCTCTCCTGCCATTATCCTAGCTTTTCCTTTCTTAAATAGCTTTGCTAACCCTTTACCCTTCCTCGAGGGCATAGCTTAACTCCCTTTTGGCTGATCACAAATGCGAAAGTTGCCCCCCACCAAAAAAAAAAATTATATATATATATATATATATATATATATATATATATATATATATATATATATATATATATATATATATATATATATATATATTTCGTAAGTCATATGGAAGGAAACCCTCAAAAATAAAAGAAAATATTTATTTGCCACTGTCATGGCCTCGTTGGACCACAACACAATCTAGGTCTACAGGACCATAAATAATCAAAAATACCACATTCCCATCAACAAATAATATATCAGAAAATTGGACATGATCACTAAAAATAAATGTACATAGTATTCATAGTCAAAGTGAAATACGCCGTTCTCCAATATTCCATGTCCTCACAGGACCCACCAGAATTCTTCCTATAGCCATTGGGAATCTATCCCTCCCAGTAGAGGTCTCATCACAAAAATCTAAAAGGAGCAACGACTATAGATCCGAGAATTAAAGTGCACAGTGATTCGACAGTTCCTCTCCAAGAAAGCATTAATTTGACAACACATCAATGCACACACACACACTTTGGTAAGCCCCTCCCTCACAGTGTGACGTCACCATCACAATCAATGTTCGATACCAGGGTAAAATTCCGTTACGTCATAGACGACTTGACTATAATACACTCCAGTCTTCTGGAACCAAAGATTTCACAAAATTTCCATCGCTTGATCACGTTACTCACATCTCCTGGTCATACCCAAAAGCAATGCATCGAGCGGGTTGAATATCCGCTGTGTGCTGAATTTCAGCTTTCCAGAATGTGAATGAACTCTCACATTTTCCAGGTGTGAGGAATGTTAACACCAATCATAACAATCACCTGTTATGGACAGGGCTTCTTGCGCATGAAAAGATATGTTTTCATAGACTAGCACTTAATCAGGTAGAGAAGTTCATTTACCTGTATAAACGCTGAAATTCAAATACCTGTCCAGTGCACATGTATAAAATGTAATATATGTTTGTATATCTGGCATGGGACCGAGAGAAGTAATATTGGGGGATTTCGAGAGAAAATCAAACCCATCGAACCGGAAGGGGATACCCCAACGAAATACGAGACAATCGGGTATCTGTGGAGGACGAAGGAGCGACCGAAGGCAAAATGCGAGTTACCCTCAGGCCCAACTGTGGAAGGAAGTGATTAAAAAGAAAGAAGCATCTCTTCTGAAAGCTGTGAATGTTGACACCGCCTTTGAAGAGAAATAAAAAGAGGTAGTTTTTCGTTCTGTTTCAAGATTTCCGACGTCAGTGTTGCGTCAAGTGGAGCGGCACTCCGTTGGGGTGATTTGGGCAACAACCCCCCAAAAAACAACAGAACTCTCTGGAAGCGGAAATGGCTCTGAACAAACACGACCACTGCAGCACAGAAGCACTCCCACCAAACGACGCTTCGGAAAATGGTTTTGCTTAGGAATTCTGAGTAACCGCCGGGATTGAAAATTAGGCGTCTACAGTCATTAAAAACCGAAATCAAGAAAACGTAACTTACACATGAAGTTTCAGTTAGGAAAATATTTTTTTAACAAAAGAGAAATTCCTATCATGCAAGTGTTACTTCATTTGCATACCTTTTACAGAATTCGTACACCGGTTCGTGGATTCGGGAGAATCGTCCTCTGCTAGAATAATGAGTGCGAATCTAAAAATCCAGTCCTCTTTAGAAACAAAAGTATTTCTTAGTTTTCCCTGGCTTTATATTTTTCTATTAAAATGCTTTCTAATCAACATCATGTTTATTACTGCCCCGTTGTCGGTAAATAGCATTCTATATATAGCAAGCGTGAATCTGCACGCTTCCTCCCTATTCAGTGTTAAAATGTATTTTTGTAATTAATACTGGATGCCCTTACAAAGCTTCTTCAATGATAAGCGTCAACTTACGTCTAAATTTAATTTTCTGAAGCAACAAATTTTAGTCTGAAAAATCCATTCGTATAAAATATATGTTAGGTAGTCGTCTAGATAATACGAAACCCTCATTAACCATCCCATATTCAGTAATGTAGGGCACCTCTTCGGTAGGCTGCTAGATATGCAGTTGCATCAACTGACACAAACGAACTGATACATGAAAGCAAAAGTAGTCTCTGCCCAACTTTCATTACGGTCTTAATGGTTGTTCCTGAAAATTCCATTGCAACGTGTTCATGTAAACTTTCACTCTAACACTTATTCTGAATATAAATGTGTGAAATGCTGAGGCGAGAATGGATATACAAATTGCCTCAATAACAGTTGTCGCCGGGTAATGTTGTTGCGTGAAAGTGGGAATGAGGTCCATTTGCAGTAAGAACTTCTGTCGAGAGGACGGTTTTACTGGCCCCAAAATTCCAAGATGCCCGAACATTTTCTTCCTGATGGTTTCAGTGGTTTCTTCTCAGCATTTTGGGAATATCACAACTAGACCGTAAACACCTTTCATACGGCGTTAAATTGCAGCGTGGCCCTGAGGTGGTCGTTGGAATAAAGTGCCCAATCAACACTTGTTCTTCTCTCAAATGGGGTTTTCTCTTTTCTCTTCGGGTGATCTGAATTCTACGCATACTGGGAGTTTTTTCTTCTTCTTCTATTTCAGTACCATAATCTGCATTTTATTCGTGAGGCCAACATGTTCCATGTAAAACGAGAGCTGATAAACATACGGTGTTATTGTATGTTGGTTTCTTATCTAAAGGAGATAAGAGATTTATTCTCCCCTTCACATGATGCTCAGATCTATATTCAGACAAGACCTATGCCCCCCCCCCCCCGCACCCCTCTCTCTTCCAATGATATTCTAAAACATATTTGGGACTCGGCAGTGATCAGTATTGCGAAGTAACCTCCAAAGATTACCTCTCTTACACGTCACAGCCAAAGTTTTAAATGTAGTGTTGAAGTTTCTTTGCTAAAACATATTAACTCTCTCTCTCTCTCTCTCTCTCTCTCTCTCTCTCTCTCTCTCTCTCTCTCTCTCTCTCTCTTGAAAAAAAAAATCTGTAACCGGCCGTAATTCGATACAGACTTTATGCCTTTCAGCTTTAGAAAGCCTATTTCTAACATTCATGCTTCAGTTAGTGAACAAAATCTCTCTCTCTCTCTCTCTCTCTCTCTCTCTCTCTCTCTCTCTCTCTCTCTCTCTCTCTCTCTCTCTCTCTCACACACACACACAGAATATAACCACTAAAGATGACAGAGGTAGGTGAATGTCGTGCTTTGCTCCTTCGCACATCGGATGATAAAACAAATTTACGTGCTTCATATTGCAAAGCTTATATCCTGTTCACAATTTCCTTGAGAATTTACTTCCACAAACGCGTTATTTAAAGAATTAAAATTATATTTGGTTTTCTTCTTTTTCACAATTCTGTTGCAATATTTGTTTCCTGCTGAATGTGTCGTTCTTAACATTAAACCACTGAGGAAGTTCAAGTGTTCATATTAAGGTCTTTTACTCAGCGGAAAATAGAATCATTTAGAAATAATGGTCGTTACTTTCAATTGTTCAGGTTTGATACAACTGTCAGTGTCTTTAGGGCGGAAGAAAAGAAAATGCCGAACAAGGACTAAATAGCTAAAAAAAAAAAATCAGTTATGGACGACTGACTGAATCGTCTTCTTGTTTAAAAAAGCACCTGGTGGGCGAGAGGGAAGGGGACTCCAAGCAGAGACCCAAATTTGGGGTCGTCGTTTGCACAGCATGTAGAGTAAAAGTGATGGACATTGTGGAGTTTATTGTGAGTATCACTCGGCTGACAAATGATCTCTCGGTTGCTGTTCATCTTCCGTAAAATAGTACGTAATGTTTGCTCTAATTTTCCGTCTCCATTCGTCTTAATGATAAACAACAGTTATGTAGCTGACGTCCCTATTTTCTAGGTTATTATATTTCCAAACAACTTTTAATGGCTATACTGAGACTTACAGACATTTTACATTTTTATTCTAAAAGATTATCTGACTTCTTGTTTGAATTGTCAAGATACTTTACTCCATAACATTTAGCTTCGAGACAGATTTTGTCAAGGTTTAAGTAATGTCATGCGGACTTATATATTTCTGTTTTGCAGCATACCGCATTATTTATATTGTCTGAACTGTATCCTTTTCTGTAACGGTGGATTTACAGAAAATGGAGAGAGAGAGAGAGAGAGAGAGAGAGAGAGAGAGAGAGAGAGAGAGAGAGAGAGAGAGAGAGAAACTTTCGAGGTCGACGTGATACATAATGCTCGAAGATTACATCACTCAAGAGTAATTTTACATATCGTTAAAATCTTTCCAGCTTGGGTATACTCCTTTATGGTAAACTAGCTGACCAACCGGGCACTGCCCG